>OU911091.1:2637500-2882500 GCA_918358865.1 Melinaea marsaeus rileyi | reverse complement strand
TTCAAAACGTTCCTTCATATACTATATATTGTTATTTTTATGTTTAATTATGTATAACAACAAAATAATTAAATGCTAAATAAAAATACCTCGTTCGACAGGGTCGATGGTGTTAGGTAGATTCCCGTCGGTCGGATCGACAACGAAAAACTAGCCAGCATTATTCTACTGGTCATTACGAGTCTTATGACGGGTCACTCTGCAAATATTGGGTGAGGGGGGAACCACTCCCCACACCTATCTCCTAAACGAGGGGTCGCATCAAAAAAATTTTCGGACAAAAAAGTTTCCTCTTTTAATTTGTTAATTTTCTTCTTCTGTGACTTTTTTCGGTTTTTAACTTTCAACCGAGTTTGAAAATCTTCCGTCAATATTTGCGACCTGCAGCGTGTCCCAAAGGTTTGCACTTTCACCCCCACCTCTCAGCTCCCTCCCTTTCACTTTTTCCAAAAAAACGAGATGCTACGTTTGTCCTACTAATTTATCCTATCGATCTTGGAAGTCAGATTTTGCCTACGATGAATTTGGACTGATGGATCATATATACATATATATATATATAACGAGATATATAATTTTTTTTTTCGACGGATTCTCAATCTCCAGTTCATAAACGGCGTAGCGCCAATACTCTGGGCTCTGGGTCCCGTCATCGCATCGATTGCAATAGGTAGATTCATCTATGGAATCTACCTAATATCACAACACTTTTTAAGATTGAAATAAGTTTAGAATTTTAAAGGTTTAGAACTTTAAAGGTCTAATACACTTTCAGGTTGAAATTGACGAATCCAATTGCAACCTTTTTAATAAATTGAGCAGAATATTAATACAGTATCAACAATATCCGTGATAAATATTATCATTATTATAAATGAACACCCATAAAGCATACAACACCAATAGTTGGTAATTTATAACATCATTAGTATTCAGATTCCCAAGTGACATAAATAGATTATACACACCAATGAAGAGATTTAAAGTTGATGCCTCAACACGAAACACTTGGTTTATTTAGTCTTTATTCTCATGGGAAAGGAACTTATAAACATCTTTGTGCAGGCCAATGACATTTAAGAAAGACACGTGTTGTTGAATAATCCATAAAAAAAAAACAAATAGTTGAATATTTTGTTATATTCCCTTTGTGATGGAGGTCTGTACCAAGGTCGTTTTTTCTAGAAGCTTTACATATATAATGTAACTAAATAACTTTCAATTATACATGTTAAAATTTATTTAATTTAATAAACCTTATTTATGTATTTTAATAAAAAAATGTAACGACTTCGACTTCATGGGTTTTAAATTAAAAGTACCATTTTGTTTTTCAAAACAAATGTTCTGGTTATTCACCGCCACATTCTCCTAAACCTAACATAAAAAAAATGTACTTTTTAAATAAAATATTTAGTTGAGACGATTAAATAAATAGCTTTATACTGGTATCTGATAGATAGTCAGAGGATAAAAGGTGTAGCGTCTAGTGGTGCAAATGCACTGAAAGGCTCTTCACTATAATACGAGGCTTGGAATATGTAACATAAACAAGGAAGAAAAAAATAAAATTTCCCCACATTTTTAATGTCTTTTTTTACATTGCTTGTATGCTATAAAATTATAGTTATTTGAGGTCCGGCGACCCTTGATGGAGTCGTGCGTCACCCGAACAAGCTGATTTGTGTTCAGACGCTCGACAGGGCAACACACGAAATCATCTCTCCGCTTCGTATTTTTATAATCTAAATTATAGTGCTTGTGGTGTTACAGAAACAGAATAAAAGTGTTTTCAAAATTTCTACATCGAGTTTTGTTTGCATGATACCCGTACAAAGCCCACATAATGTCCGAAAATTACGGCCAAAACGATGTTTCGCCGACATATATATATATTGGACTTTGGTAGAACGTTTCATCGTATAGACACAATCAGTGGCGATTTTTGTTTCGTGTGGCTTGCGGCTGTGCTGACCGCCTAAAGCTGCACATGTGGCAAACAAACAAATTTGGCTGGCTTGTGTTTCGTTTGTGCGGAGCCTAAATATCCGATGCGTAACTTTGACTTTGTTTGCGCTTTCGCGGTAATATAATGCGCCTGTTTCGAAATATATTTCTACATTTGTAAGGTTAGAATTAAAAATTTCATAAGGTGGTGGAACCCATATATATTGTTATGAATGCAGCAAATATGTGATGCTAAGTTCTTAATTAAATTAATTATCAAATTACTTCTTCCCTGCTATTGTGACTATGAAAGAAATATCTACCAGCCAATGATAGGTTAGGCTATTGAGTTAGGTAAGGAGTATTGCTACACTCCTGACCGGTTATTATCTTAATTGATAATTCTCGCAATATTTAACTATCTGTTGTTAATGAGTACCATGGATCTAATAGCTCTGAATCCAAACCTTTCCTAGAACATTTAATTTAAATATTAAAAAATATATGTCAGAGAAACATCGTTTTTGGCCGTTATTTTCGGACATTTTGTGGACTTTGTCCCGCACAAAGTCCACAAAATGTCCGAAAATAATCATGGAAAAAAAACTTGATGTAGAAATTATGAGAACACTTTTATTCTGTTTCTGTAACACCAAAAGCACTGTAATTTAGATTATAGAAACAAGAAGCGGAGAGACAGTTTCGTGTGTTGTTGCTGTAGAGCGTCTGAACACACGTCAGCTTGTCCGGGCGACGCACGACTCCATCAAGGCGCGCCGGAAGTCAAATAGTCGTTTTGTGCCTTTCCGTTCGTTGAAAGTTGACCGGAAGCGACATATATATGTTATTTATTATATATTAACAGTTTTGTCTGGTAAATCGCCTTGTTAGTTATTAGAAGGAATCTCAAGCAAGTAACTAAATAACTTCTAAGATATAATTTTCTATTTTATTAGAAAGCAGCAAAGATAAAGATAATTGTTTTATATAGCAGAGATAAATAAAAAAGACGTATTTTGATGTTTGCATCGAGATATACAAAATTAAAATACCCATATTTACTAAGTATTTATTATATACAGTAAGTGTTATTATAAGGAGTATTCATCAAAATACACATACAAACCCGTGTAAGTACACTCAGTTGAAGCACACACTCGGACTCGGACAAGTCACGATTCCCTGAGATATTTTAATCACGAACACGAACTGATCTATAGATACATTGGTATGACACTTAGTTTTCTGTAAACATCGTTATATAAAATACTACTATTTATATATTTGTATTAACATTTTGATCAGGCTTACAACGAGAACTATTTAGATACTTGTGCAAAACTTGGAACTGAAATGTATAACAGACTTATTTATAGTTGTCATTTTATTAACATTAACCTGACAGAAAATTATTTTCAAAAGTTTTTTTTGATTAAATTTAAATAGGTAAATTTAACAACTAAAATATGATTGTAAGTTTTGTTTCAATTAAATTTTCAATAATAGCGCCATATATTGAATTGTATTTGTTTATAGAACCACATATGTATGTGGTTTTTCTATATAAAAGTAACATTTGTGGATTGATTTAAAGTTCAACTACTATCGAAGTATGAATACCTTGTTATAGACAGAAGTAAACAAAACTACTAAAATATGTTGGTACACATCACACACAGCGAATGTGTCATCCAATTGTTAAGGCTTTTGTATCAATTAAGTAGACGGACCACTTGATGATAAGCTGTGCCGTCTCACATTGACATTTGTGTATAGGGAAGAATGGATGTGCGTTGTAACCAATGACGTAAGTCCTCTTTCAGTTTTTACGGTTATGAGAACCATTATTATATTTACCATTTCATTATATTGAAAGTATAACTAGTATGTATTTAGAAACCTCTCGAGGATGAGCATTTCTGACCTCACCTATCTCCATACAACTCAATGAATTTAATGAAGTTCATTTCTACTTTCCACACGAGATTGGGAGGTTACAAGTGTTTGATAATTTATTTATCGCATTAATTATCGCAATTAAAATCAAAACGTGCTAAAAGTGTGCAGCAAAACATTTAGTCATACTAAATGTTAGACCATTTTAAAAATATTGTACAAGTACTAAAATTAAAATAGAATATGTGATGATGTTATCAAAAAACTTTAAAAAATAAGTACCTTTTACAGTTATCTATTCATTACAAAAATAATGCAATAAAGAAAATTATATATTTTAAATATTTTTGTACTGTTTCTGAAAATTCTACTCGTTAATTGGTAATTGTATATTATTAACATTATAAATAAAATATATATATATTGTTTTATTGTGTTGGTTTAATACAGGTGTTAAATAAACAATTGATACTACAAAGCTGTAGTAAAAGGAGGGTCCTTTTACTTTTATGAGACGAAAATAAATAAAAGGGTCGAAAATAAAATACCTCCAGGAGACAGACAACCAGCGTTTATTTCGTTCGTAGATAGATACCTTCAATGAGATTTGTGTCTAATGGAATTTGGTTTTGCTGATTTGGAGTTAGGATATCTTATGTTATGTTTTTCTACTATTTTTATATAGTTCTATAGATCGGTTTTTGTAACTACTTTTATTCATTTTTATTTTTTGTTATATTTTTTGATAATAATAGGAAATTTTATTTTTTTAATCTTAAAGTTTTTTAAATTTATACACGGTATTTGTTTTCACTCTTGAGTGAAAAGATTCAACTGCGATGTTGTTCCTAAACTCACTCAGTTCTCAAAAATCCATTTGAAAACAATTCGTTTTGCCTGTACTTTGAAAGTTATATTAATTTAGTCTTAAATAAACTCCATAAAATAAATGCACATCGTTTCTTCTTTTTGAAGTAACAATAGTTTCCTTAATTTTTTCCGCCGGTCCTTTTAATCTTTTCACGGAAAACAGACAGATAAACTTTTTGTTGACCGAAGTAAAAGTTACCTAATGTGTTTTTTATTACGTAAATATTTTAAATAATGCTTTTAGCTGTCCATCCCGATAACATGTTTCAAAAGTTATATGTGGTCTGTGAATGAGAATGTGGGTTATATATTTTAGTTTATTTTAACCACATGTTTAGGTTCTAATTCTGATATTAATTCTTTATAACCTGGCAATAGATTTCTAGATAAAAGTCTAACTAATATACATACATTTATAAATTAGATCCTGTATCTTCTTAAAATATGGTTGGTTACATATACATAGGGTAAGGAATTAACATGTAAGTTCATTGAACTTAAAAAACATGTTGAGTAAAGATATACTTTGTTAATAATAATAGAGATATAGTTTGAAAAATATTGTACTACTTCTATAATTAATTTAATTTTAACTTTTAATCAGACTTGATTCTAAATTTCGAACGATGTTTTTTATGTTACTTCAATATATTTTTTATGTATTATTTGGTCGATGTAAAATAATTTAACAGCAACTTAATAGACAATGAATAGTTAATTGTGTCTATATAAGTATAATCCAAACTAGATAATAAGACACGTACTATATTTTTGTTAGAGTTAAAATTATTGTACTACTAACTAACGGTTAACATGTAACCTGTTTAGCACTAGCTGCTAAGTTATTTTAAACTTTTTTAAACAATTTTAAGGGTTTTTCTTCAGTTAAATTGATTACGATTATATTCGAAGTTGGATTATGCTAATAAATTCAATATAATCAACATCGTATTCGCGTTTTAAATTAACTTTAAAAAAGCCTAATTGCTTACATTTGTCGTTTAATTTACAATAATATATGACCAGAGTGACAACTATTTAAAACAATATAAAGATAACAGAGTAGAAGCTATGTATTTTAGTAAAAAGTGCAAAAATACCATCTAACAAAGAAAGTTATTTTGAAATGCATTTAAACAAATAACAAGATTATTATTAAACACAAGTGATGTGTTTTTAAGACAAGACTGGATCTGAAACCAAATTACGACTACTTATTTTCGATTTGCCTGGCATCCGGGTCGCTTTCTGGGCTGGGGTTCCAGAGGGTGAGCGAGGTTGCCAAGGTGTAGGCGTATTATTGTCCTCACGAATGGTTAATGCAAGAGAATTAACAATAACAAGAGAATTCTTGTTAGCCGTGTATGCGCCAGTATACTCAGCTCAAATGAGCGAGCTCGAGGAGTTTTGGGAGAATGTCAGGGATGTTCTAAGTAGTGTCAGAGATAATGAAAAGTTGATAGTATGTGGAGATATGAACGGTTGGGTTGGAACCGCTCGAAGCGGTTACGAAAGCGTGCTAGGCAAATACGGTGATAGGAAGGTAAATGAGGCTGGAAAGCTTATTTTGGAATTTTGTAAGGAGAAAAATTTGTTTGTGGCAAACACGATGTTTGATCACAAACAAATTCACATGTACACATGGGAGCGAGCGGAAGAAAGAGGTATGATTGATTTATTCCTAGTGGACCAGCGTATTCGAAGTCAAGTTATGGACACGCGAGTGTTCAGAGGTGCTGATCTGGGAACGGACCACTATCTAGTCGTTGCTAGAATAAGAGGTCTGTTCGCAGGTTGGCGCAGCCGCAAGACGTGTCCAAGCTTTGAGTCGAATTATCGCATAAGAAGCTGCAAGCTTTAAGATCCACCGATCAGAGAGGAATATCAAGAAAGGGTTTCCAAGAAGCTTGAAAGCCGTGATTCTGGAAATGAAAATGTTGAAGTATTCTGGCAGAACCTTAGGAATGGTATGGTGAAAGTAGCACCAGAAGTATGTGGTAAGAGGAAAAGAGGTTTTAGTAAAAAGCGCGATGAATGGTGGGATGATGAAGTGAAAGACGCTGTAGAGTTAAAGAAGAAAGCATGGCTGGATTATAAAGCCTCTGGTAAGGATAAAAGTATGAGAGAGATAAGAAAAAAAGCGTAGAAGCTGCAAAAGCACAAAACGAAAGCACTTATAAAGATGAAGCGTGAAAATTCTGAGAGAGAAAGGGATGAAAGGTTGACGAACAACTTCCGGGAAAACACGAAGCTTTTCTGGCGAGAAGTTAGTGGTTCCCGGGGTTGTTCGGTAACCTGTAGAATGAAAGGGGTGCTTTCGAAGAGCGATGAAATTTTAACTGAGCAAGCACATGTTTTGCAGCGGTGGGCGGAATTCTATAAGGAGATGTATGAACGTGAGGACGCCTCGGTCTTGACTACCAGCGTAATGCTGAGTCAAGATGTAGCCGATGGTGAAATCAGTTTGGAAGAAGTAGAGAGCGTGATTCGAAGTCTGAAATGTGGTAAGGCTGCGGGAGCAGATGAAGTTACTGCCGAGATGATCAAATATGGTGGGCCACGCGTCTGGGACTTTTTCTGGTTTTTGTGCAATTTATGCTGGTAATCCGGGGAGATCCCAGACGATTGGTGAAGTGCTGTCATCGTACCTTTGTATAAAGGCAAAGGTTCACAGATAGACTGTGCATGCTATAGGGCCATCAGTTTGATTAGCTTGGGCGGTAAAGTTTATGCTAAAATATTAGCAAGAAGAATGCAAGAGAGATCTGAAAGGCTGTTGTGGGAGGCCCAAGGAGGTTTTAGACCTGGAAGAGGGTGTATAGATCAGATCTTTTCCCTCCGCATGATCACGGAAAAGTTTTTGGCCCTAAACCAAAAGGTTTTCTGTGCTTTTGTGGATTTGGAAAAGGCGTTTGACAGGGTTGTGAGGAAGAAATTATGGGAGATATTGCCCCGATACAAAGTGAGCGGATCCTTGCTACAGGCTATAAAATCTCTTTACAAAGATCACTCAGCCTGTGTGCGAGTAGGAGTTGACATGTCGCCCTGGTTTGACATCCAATCGGGTGTTAAGCAAGGTTGCGCTATGTCAGCTTGGTTGTTCAATTTGTATTTGGATAGTTGTCTCCAAGGAGTGAAAGATAGTGGCATGGGAGTGAAAGTAGGTGACCTTAAAGTCAATTGCTTGCTATATGCAGATGATGCATTGCATCATCAGAATGCAATTTGCAGGCATTGGTCACCACTCTGAAAGATGGGTGTGAAATTAATGGTCTTAACCTGAATATAGATAGGACGAAGGTTCTGATATTTGAAAGAAATGAAGAAAGAACAGAATGTAAGATCAACGTGAATGATAAGATAATAGAACAAGTGAATGAAGTGGTATATTTGGGAAGTATGTTTAGCAGAGACGGAAGATACGAAATGGATGTGGAAAGGCGTATTGCTGCCGATAACAGAGTCAACGGTGCTTTGACTGCGTTGTTGAGACGGAAAAACGTCAGCATAGCTGCACGTTTGGCTGTACACAATGCAGTTTTGCTACCGACGCTGTTATACGGCAGCCAAACGTGGGTAACACAGAAGAAGAATGTAAGAAAGATGAGTGCTGTTGAGATGCGATCTCTTCGTCGTATATGCGGAGTCAGTTTAGCTGACCGAATCCGCAATGAAGAGATCCACAGAATGACAGGTACTAGCAAAGATGTTACGGTAAGAATGAAGAAGAACGTGCTCAGGTGGTTTGGGCACGTCGAACGAATGAGTGATGAAAGAATGGTAAAAAAGATTTATAAAGGAAAAGAGAGCGCTAGAAGAGACAGGGGGAGGCCACGAGTGACCTTCGAAAACACAGTAGCTACGATACTGGAGGAAGGTCACGTAAAAAGCATGAGGACCCCCCGGAGGGCATGTATGAAGAGGTTGATGTCTGTGGCCGAGGCGAAAGAGGTATGCAGGGACCGTAGCGTTTGGCGCTCCGTCGTCTCTGGCTACCCCGCAAGGGATATGGCGTGAAGCTTAATAAATAAATAAATATATTTTCACAATAGAAAGAACAAGGGGTAAAGTAAGGTGAAATTGTTAGTGGTATGAATTCTTTCTTTGTGAACAAACCTGTTTGCTGTACAAAGAACACCTATTTCAACATTATCTTTTATGTAAGTATGTTCGTTTGTTCATTCGTTAGGTCGAGTGTTTTTTTTCTAAGCATATCCGTGATGTTAGACGACTATACGGAAGATTGTTTCTAACAACAGTTACAGGTTCTCTCTAATTGGCGGTCACACCAATAAAACAATCAGAAAGATTTTTATTTGAAGTTTTCTATAAACTGGGTGCGATGATCACAAATACTTAATATTGTGTTACCTATATAGTATAATATTTAAAATTACATATTGAATATGATATTTATATGTTTTATTAATTAATTAATTTATTTATAAATATCAGTAATAGTGGCATTTGAAATAATTTAGTATTTATATTATTTATTTTTAATCTTTGCACTTCTGCTATGATATATATGAATAGCTTCCTATTATTGTAAATAAAATACTACGTTTCAATGTATTTATGTCGAATAAAAACAAAGTATATTACGATATCCTTAGCTGTTTGTTGAACTACAGCACATTGCAGTTGTCTAGACAAAGTAAGTGTTAATAAAATAGATAACTTACTGGACTTTATAATGATATTAACTTAACTTATAATCTTTTTAACTTAATATCCTCTTTTATATCCATTATAAGTCGATACACTTTGTAATATACTAATAAATTATTAATAACATATAAATGATATTCTTTATAATATACTAAATTAGTCTCCCTTGTTCCCCGTGTTAAGTAATTTACTTTTTGAATTGTATTTGTCAAACACAAACATTTGTTTTTCTGTATGCATTGATGTCACTTGTTTAAACTATCTAGGGTACCCTTATTGTAGAAGGTTTTGAGGACGAAAATAACATACATTATCAAATATATATATATATATATGTGTGTATTCAAATACTATATTATAGACTTTACATTTGATAGTATAAATAAATGTACTTACTGTAAACAAATAAAACTAGATGTATACCTACTGTGGTCCAAACTGAAAATCCAACAAATAAAGGTAGCCGCAGTCTCGTTACATGGAGGGTGTGTACTGTTTCGCGGTGTGTTACATAATACCTTTCAATCCTGTTAATTTGGAGCGCAGTGGGCACAGAGTACAATTTTTTTCTATTGTTATTGCTAAACATTTTAAATTTACTCCAATGAAAGTCAATTTATAAAATAATACTAAGAAATATAAAAAAAGGATTATGTATATGTATTTCATATCCGTTATTCGATATTAATATACGAGTATTATTTTTCATAGTTTTTATAACTTTATTCTTCCTTTACTGCTGTACTTTTTTAGGTATCTTATTAGGTTCATTATTTTTTTTAAGTAAAATATCAGCCGGCATAGTATTAGTATTTGTTAGAGTAGAATTACTCTATATATCTAGGTGTATTATAATTGATACAAAAATGCTAACATTGTATATTCTATTTCAATGTAACTATTGATTATTTTATTTCAATTTAATATTGTTATTACCATTATTGTATTGTGGTTTTCAAGGAAACTTACCACATTAGATAAAAATTACAATAAATACACATACAATAATAACGAGATAAAATATGAACAATAAGTATAAAGAATTCATTATAATTTTTAAGGTTCAACAAGCCCCTTAAAACACTCAAAAATTAATGGACAAGATTTTGATGAAATTTGGTTAATTTATAGTTTTTTTGCTCCGGTTAATACATAGGTCTTTGTAAATATCTAAATTCGCAGGAAAAAAAAGGGATTTTGGCCCTAATTAAAAAAAATTAAACTGCTGAATTTATATTTATAAAAAAATTTAAGTGGTAAATTATTATCTAAGTCTACATACAGATGCTACGCTAGTTATTCCGGCACTATCTCCTATTGAATTACATTACAACAAAACTAAAATAATAAATATTATATTATATTTAACTAAGGAAAGTACAGATGAAGACACTGTCAACGAGTTATATTAAATTAGTTTAAATCCATTCATTAATAAAACTTTGTAACAACTTCGGTTTTTGTCCGAATACTGTCTTTAGTAAATGATTAAAATATTACAATTACTAACATAATGAAACAATGACACCATTGTTAACTTGTAATTGCAAAAAAACAAACGTTTATATTATTTGGTATGGTTGTAGATCAAAAGTAAGTACAAATGGATTGAAATGAATCTTATTCAGTTTACTTCCCAAAAGACACAAGATTGCGAATTTACCATCAAAAAACCCTATATGCCGCAACTTCGCTCTTCGAGAGTACTCCTCTCAATGCCTTGCTAAGTATCAGAATACTGGGTCTCGACACTTGCATTACCAGATGGACCATTCACTAAACTAGTAATAACGGTTGGATATTAGGCCCCAGACATATTTAATACGTTATTTAGGTAATAACAAATTATTATAAATAAATTACTCGTATATTCAATATCTTCAGTATGTTGTAATCAATAACAATACTTCGTATATTTAAACTTACCTGAATGATGACTATTGTATTTATTTCCCTTTTGATTTCGCTTTTTATGCTTATGAGTCAGGACTTCGATATTTTCGAAACCAGTGGAGCAATTTTGTATTTAATTAACATAAGTATAGCTATAAATGGGTAACCGTAATGTCAAAAAAAATATTTATTTTATTATACAAGTTTAAATGTTGCTCGTAATTTAAAAGGAGTATCGACTCACGCACTTTCAGTAAATTTTCTAATTAGAATTATGGTAAAACATTTTATATATTTTATAATATAAGGTGAAGACCCAAAACTCTGCTTCCGGGGGCCGTTCCAATTTGGCTGCGGATCTCTGGCAGGTTGAATTTGCTGTGTTCAGTGTTATGAGAATCAAAATATACAAACCTTGCTTTAGTGGCTTTAGTGGTTTTATTTATCCACGTACATCCTAAATCCTCACCTGCATATGCCTTCAAGAATTTTTATGTTAAAGTTATCTAGCGTGTGTTTATGAAGGTAACTCACACATTGACGTTATCTTTATTTTCAATTAAAAACTTTAAAGTAAAAACAGAATCATATAAAATTTAAGTTAAAGACATAATTTGAAAATGCACTTACCTAATACGTGTACATGAAGCATACAGGCACCCGTGTAATTACTTAAGGGAACACGTGAAATGAGAATTATCATAATAATTCAAAATGTAGTAGACTAAACTTTTATATTATTTATATATATTATGACTATATAACTTTTAACTATTATACGTGGTTTTGCATCAATAGTTCATATTTCAGACACCAATTTTAAAGATCCCTAATTTAGTATATGATCAAAGGCTTTAAAGTTTCTTAATGTTAAATCTCAAACTGGATAGGATACCCAACCGTTTATTGTGATACAATGAGATAGGTGTGAGATAGGAATGCAGATTGCAATATTTACGATTCATTGAGTTACATTGATTTACAATTACAAGTTGAATCATGAATTATGTATGCTCATGTTAATGTTCAAATACTCAAGGGCTGGGTTGAAAATATTACTAAACAAGACTTCCAATGATACAGTTTGAGAAATAATCGCTCTTTTAGCTTAACTTTTTCTTATTATTCTTTTAATATTATAGAAATCTCGAAGTTACGCATTTTGCGTGTTCAGTCATGAGGGAATGTAAGCAGACCTTTTTTTGTAAACTTTCTTCAAATAAAGAATCTTGCCTTTGGCCGTTAACTTATATAGTAGTGTATTAAATAAATAATACCCGTGTTTAACAATTTAAACTTGCATCTTAAGTAATTAAGATATCTGATAGATTTATTTTAGGTGTCCATTTCAATTCATTCATTATTTTTGTTATTTAATATTTTTTTGTATAAACTTTATTCATTAATTTATTAATGTAATTTTAGTTTTAATTGTAGTGAAATAACAAGAAAAAATTGTTAAATATACAAATATTACATAATAATATTTGGTAACAATTGTTTGCAGAATATAAATTATGAAGCGACCATCAAACTTGTAAACTAAATGGGTCTTGATTCGTATTCTGCGGAGTGTGTAACAGCTTTTTGATTGATGTATATTCCTTTTGTATTTGTTGTACTTGTTGTTTATTATCTTAAAGTGAAGTGTCGTTCCATTTACAGATGTTTTATTTTTAGATATAACTTTATGACAAATTGAATATGAAGCAATTTGACACCTTTATTTCTTTGTCTTTTGTCAAATAACTAATAAAATAAAAAATATATAAGTAATAACTTAAGATTATCATTGAAATTCCTTTCAAAATCGGTTCAGTCATGCCGGAGAGATGAGTTGGAACACACAGATAACAATGATACTTTAATTATTAATACACGTTCCTCGGAAGGAATTAATAAATATAAATATAGTATAATCTTTATCGAATTCCTTATTGTAATATTAATACTAATTATTTTTTATACCTGCCTTAGAAAAACATTTTTTACAAATTTCCTAAATAATTATAGCTGAATGTAAGAAACGTAATTCTAAATTATTCCTAATAATAATGTTCAAGTTTTTTTTATAGAAACAATAAAAGAACATATTCAAGGAAACTTCCATAACAATGTCTTATCCATTTTTTGAGATAGTCTGCATGAAATGAATTAAATAAATTTATATAATATGTTGCAACCCCTAGCCACTGAACCTAACTAAACCTTCTGTTATTACAAAATATCAACATTTTAAAGTTAACTGCTTAAAAGAAACTTATACTTTAGATTTTAAGTTTCGTCTTAATTTAATAAGTAATCCATGGTAAATTATGAAATATTTCACTATGACATAAATATGCGATTTCGGTTGCTATTATAATTCATTGTTCATTGTATACGCATATACATACAAACGTGGAACTGACAGAGAGATAAATGGCCTTTCACCATCCCTTCGGTAACTGAAAAAGTTGCTCGCGACGACCGAAGTCAGTAGTCAAACTATAATAAGAAAAAAAAGTTTTGTCAACAGAAACTTCAGAATCCGGGGTTGAAAGAAAGATGAATGACTCTACTTCAAACGCTATAAAAAAGTTATGCATGACGCTAATGTTTCACATAAAGTAACTAGTTCTAACTAGTTCTACGAACTAAAACATCATCATTAAATTATAAAACTAACAAAATTGTTTTAAGAGTATATGAAACCATCTTGGGTATAATTATTATTATAATTTTTAAAACTTCTGTTTCAGCTATATCTAGCTGAAACAGAAGTTTTAAAAATGTTGTCTACTGCATTTGGTAGTAATTGTTACCACAACATATATAGCTATAAATGACCAATATTATTTTCTGGTGTGAGATACCTATTATTTATGAAACATTAAAAAAAGATTTCTCACATCAAAACTGATATAAATGATAAGTCACGTAGCTATTTCGAAGTAGTCCACTGACTGCATCTCTTATACGAGATTACTAAACGGACTACCGTCTTAATGTTCCGGCAAAGTCTATTTTCCTTCCCTTCCTTTCCCCTCTCAAATCATCTCCAAATGAATAGTAATTGGATAACATTATCAGTAGAATTTCAAAGTTATTTTGATCCTTTTAGTTCTGAACCTTACGCTTTATTTTTATTTTGGGATGTGTCATAAGAAGCCTTACCTCCTTTAAGAAATTGATAGGAATGAAGAAAACTATTAAAAAAAGAGGAAAGCAGCATGGTTTGACTTTTAGCTGTCTCACTCACTTTAGTTAAAATAACTGCTTAATACCGGTTTTAGCTAACCAGTATTATCTAGTCTAGTGATTGTAGCTACACTGTCACCTACCAAAGTAGTACTGAATAAAACAGTTTGCGTACAGGCCCAGCAAATTTAATTAAATAGTAACACTAAGCAGAGTATTGTTTGCTTATGTAATATTCTTGTATTAATTTCCTTAATAAATAAGATAAGAAATTCATCAACACGGAAGGTCTGGGATAATACAAATACATTTACATTGCACGTCATATTAACGTGAGAGAAATAACAAATCACACAAACCGAGGCAGCTGCGGGATACGACTAGTTCTAAAATAACCTATAATATAATACATTTTGCATATAAAATACTTGACTTGAAAGATAAAATTCGAACTTATTTTTTCCGTCTTTGGGGAAAATATGAAGTTTATGTACAGTGTATTATGTATCGCTTTTGTTTTGAATTTCTTGACTTTTATAATCTGTAAATAATTGCCTGATGGTAACAAAAGTAATTTTCTAAGTTTTTAGAGCTCTGGCGTTATCGCTTCTACGTAAGAAAAGTTCTTTAACCATCGTAAAAAAAATAATAATGACTGAAGTTACATGTATTCGTGAATCCAAGGAATAAGGATAAACAAAGACAACAATGTGTTTTCGTTTGTAAAGTTTGTATTAGCGTGAAACCTTTGTGAAATACAAATTCACCAAATATATATTAAAGTGTTGAAGAAGGAGGATGTTATAAATTCTCAGAAATAAAAACTTTGAATGTGCGAGTTTTACGAAAGGAAAAGTTTGCTTTTACGAAGTACAGTACACTGAGTACACAAATATATTATTATTATTATAATGTTAGTGTTTGAAGAGAACTTTGGAATATGTAGTAGAGGCAGTTAATATAAGTTAACGTAACCTTCATATGGTTTGAAATTATCATAATATGTTTTAAGTTAGAAATAAATCTGAATTGTATAAGAAATATAATAAAGTGAAGCTAATTTAGCTGACAGTACAGCTTGGAACGTACAGATATAAATCGTTCCAAGAGGCCTAACTTTTTCACACAATCCTCGTAGGAGTCATGTACAATGTTCTTTTATTACCTGAAAAGGGACGTCCTCATTAATAACGTAAAGGACGAAGACATTCAGCGGACAAATTTTCCTAACTGTAATCACCTAATTATGCCAATGATATAAATTTCAGTGCTAACATCTCAACCATTATTGTATTTTTTCTCTCAAATGCGTCTTTATTATCTGGTTTGTAATTCGTAACATTATGCAGAAATTATGTTAGAAACATTATATTTGTAACCGACTTTACGAAAGGAGGTTCTTTATTTTTTTTTGTTCAGCTTGTACTTTGAATTATGTTTCTTTTATATATTTAAGCCTGTATAAATAATTAAGTATTAGGGCTATTATTCTTGGGCTTGGCAACAACTTTTATAGGATCAGTAGTTTAAAAATAAAATAATATCCCATCAATTAAATAATACTTTATAAAACTTACTAAATAACAAGATTAGATAAAAAGTAGATATTTCATTTGTCTAAAATATTAAAGTTTGATATAATAATATCGATTCTGGTTTATAAGTATTTGTCATTAATCATAATACGAATAATTGTGTGAATAAATAGTCAGGTAATTTAAAAAAGTATTGTTTATGGATTAATTAGTTATTGAACAATTACTTTATTAGTACACTTCTTTAATTTAAAGGACGTAATGATAGGAATGAAATCACAATACATTTTAATTACCCCTTTTAGTACTGCTGCTGGAATTTCGTCATATTTTTTCAAACGTTATTTTTAAGTATATTTTAATTGTAATAATATAATCAAAATCATAATTTAATATATACTTCAATAACTTTAACAATGTTCAAAGTTTTATATATCCACAAAAAGTATGGCGTTTAATGTTAACTGGTCACATTTTTGAAATTTTATCTACAACAATGGACACCTCTGCAATTTACATAAAAGCAAATTTAAAGCTGCCGATATGTGCTTAATTGACAGAAAAAAATAGGTTTTTATCTCTATATAATTTAACCAATTATTTGTGTCTCGTTTCAAGTTCATTGCTATTTTAAATCAGTTTTTTAGAAAATGTATATTCCACAAAAACTACGAATGCTCATTAAATATTTTTTTAATATTTTTGTTTTTATACATTTTAAATAGAGTTTAAGATATATAATAATAATTACATACAAATATTTGTTCTCTTCTCTCATTGTTTTCTTTAAGATGAGTGAAGGATAACTTTGAAGCTAGCAAACCTAGCTGTAGCTAATTGACGGCTGCCGTGACTGGTGTAGTATTATTCTTTTACCAGATAATCCTTTGGTAACTAACACCAACAAGATCTGATAGTTACCTATTAATATTTTAGAAATAATAGTTATAATGCCAATATTATACGTGAACAAAAATTTGGGGTTTTATTAAACATAACAAAGTAACTATAAAATAACTATTTTACAATAACAAAGTGAGAGGAAATAATAATTTGATACAATTTGACTAAGTTCACTAATACCACATTTTCTTCCAGAAAAATAATAGACGTAAAAAGATTTAGCATTATATTCTTCGCAGCTGTTGAGTCCTAATTGTCTGGTCTTCGACAATTTAAAGGATTGAAACGTTGTTTTGTTGTCACAGGAAATATTAGTGTTCCAAATGCTCGTGTCATTCTGAGGGTTGTGTTGTATCGGTGATCATTTTCCGATACTGTAGTTTATTTTTGTCATTGTATCTTGAGGTGATAGAAATAAATATGACAAATCAAAATTTGAACTGATATACATCGTTTGAACTTTTGAAGGCATTATTAAAGTAAAAATGATTTTGAAGTATTGTAAATTTTAACAATATCAATCAATTACAACTTTTAAGACGACATTTGATAGGAATCCAGATACTTGTATAGTAAAATAACCATATTACATAAAACATAGCCTGATTACAAGTTAAAAAATATGTATATTTGTATTGTATATGGAAAATAAAGCAAAGTAAATATAATAAAGTATTTCCCCTTAGAACCGGACACCTGACACAGTCTTTGTTTTATTTTAGTTTTAACAAATATTTTGTGTAATATACAAATATCCTTAGAGAGATCATCGTTAAGAAAGATACTGTAATATTTTTATAAAAATATGACGTTTTCCCATACTTAATTAAAATTATTATAACAATTTAAAGTAAATACAGTTAAAAAAAAACTATCAACACAAACACGACTAGAACTTAAAACTTCAAAGATTCATCGAAATTTATATTACGTAAGACATGATGAGAATGGCTTTTATTAAATAAGCCTTAATTCCTTGATAAAGTCACTTTAGACTTTAAAGAATATTGATAACAACTTCATTTTCAACTTCACTTTGATTCTTGTTATGTTTATTTTTATATGATCTCGAAACAACAATTTTCCATGTGACCTAGTGTTGGCACTTTAAATAATACTTCATTTTCATTGGTTAATTAAGATTAGGGCATCATCAACTTAAACTGGACGACCAGAGCGTTTTTCATCTTTAAGTGAAAAATCATCAGAATGAAATTTGGCAAACTAATTTTGACTTCCGTTCTTTTAAAGCTTCGTCACCATACACAGCACATATGTTTTTATGAACTTGCGATGCGATTTTTCCTCTAAGAAAATAAAAGAGCAAAACATTACGAAAATGTTCCTTTAGATTTTCCCTTTTACAATGAATGCCAAAAGACTACTACGTCCACTCAGAACGGAGTTTACATAATTCCTATCCCAACGGATTTCAACTTTTTATATTTCTCCAAGTTTTAAACCTGTAGGAGCTACATACATGAAAGTAAGAGTTACTATAGCAACGGTTACCATAGCAACGGTTAAGATAACAAAGGTTACCATGGCAACCTAAGTTCACATCCCAATTTATAGTGTGCCCAGCGAAGCGGAAGAGAATAAGCCAGTATATATATATATATATACATATATACATTCTTAGAAAATCTTTTTATACTTACAAAATAATAATGAAATTCGTTTTGATATAAATTAAATGTCCTACTATTTGATGAAGTGCCTATTAATTATTGTTCAAAGTAAATATTAATGTAAAACTCATCAACACTGGACTCGTTCCTAAGACCCGTGGGACTTCGCCTCGTTGCTTTGACAAATGAGCGTGTTATTGCCCGCCTTCATTAATCTGGTATTCTACATACAATCATTGTTATCGGGACTGAGGGAGACATCTTTTTTATGTAAGTATTATTATATTTATTTAATGTTTTTGATAATGGCCTCAACGTTTCTTTAAACGTTTCTTTAAATGCTGCCAAAGAGCAGCATTGCAGTCAATGGAGAGCATGTCGAATAAGCTTTATATGTTTTTACTGATTTTTATTAATCTATTATACTAATACTAATAGTTATAATGTTACGTACAAAAGAAAATGTTTTGTTTTAACAACATTTATGGCAAGACTAAGTGTATTAGCTAAATAAGGCACAGAAACTTTAAGGGATGATTTTTAATAATTACCATCTCTGTTATCCTATAGTAATATATTTTACTTTAATGAAAATATGTAAAGATATAAAGCAAGGCAAGGATATCTTTACAATAACGACGTTACAACTCAATAATGATGTTTTATAAATAAAATGGGATATAAAATCTCGTTCCAGTTACAGAAAAGAGAATATATTAATAATATCAGATAATTTTTACTAAATTAGGCATATAGAAGAAATTTATTATCAGAGATAAGCACGTTTTGCGAATCGTCAGATATCAGGAACAATTGATTGAGGTCGAAGGACAGGGTCGTTTGATTGTAAACAAACTTCACCGGCTGCTTTTGTAGAATAATATACAGCTTTGAGATATCTCAGATAACTTGATTAATCTGTTTAGAATCATCAAACAGTATGGGATAATTAGTTTGGTTCGATTCGTCTGATTTCAATTGTTATATTCATTATTAAAATAAATAATGTATATATTGTAAGAATATAGTTACATATTTGGAGTAAGATAAAATATTTTTTTCATCTCTTTATGACTATCAATTTATTCGTATACTATAATTTTTGTTATTACAAATAAAAAGTTTTCGTTATTACACTTAAACTTACTTAACTTAAACTTAAACGATACAGACAGAGTCACCGCAGAAGCCAGTCCTGACTAACGCACGTAATTTAGGATCTCATATAAGGGGTTTTTCACAGATCAGTAAGGTTCAGAAGCACTTTTATGTAAGTATTTCATAGAATCGTCGAAGCATGACAGCAATAAGGCAATATTTTTATATAAAAGCAAACATTTTTATTTTTGCTTCTTTTATAATATTTAATCACATTTATCACACCCATCAATCAATCGATCACATTTATACACTCCAAATGATACCAGTTATTAGTTTTATATTAGTTTTATAATGGTTCACTGACGAAAAATATGATTAAAAGTTTACAAACGTAATCATTATTATATAAATTTATTTCTAAACGAAATCTAAAAATGTTTTGAAATAAAAACTCTATCAAAATATAATACATTTATTGAATGTAATAAAACTGCTTTCACGTTGATAATTCAAGGTTGACATTATTTATTGTGGATACATTTTTCAGTTCCAACACTTACAGTGTGAGCTGTGCTCGATCATAACAAGAAAATATTACCAGTTAAGGTGTTAAAGACAATAAACTTTATTCACAGTTATCTTTCTATTATTATTGTTAGTTGAAATATTTTTTCCTATAAATCTACTTGTTAAGTGATGCCAAAACCTTAAACATTCTTTCAACGATTTTAAACTCTGTTCATGAGTACTTATATCATTGAAATTCCTTTCAAAATCGGTTCAGTCATGCCGGAGAGATGAGTTGGAACACACAGATAACAATGATACTTTAATTATTAATACACGTTCCTCGGAAGGAATTAATAAATATAAATATAGTATAATCTTTATCGAATTCCTTATTGTAATATTAATACTAATTATTTTTTATACCTGCCTTAGAAAAACATTTTTTACAAATTTCCTAAATAATTATAGCTGAATGTAAGAAACGTAATTCTAAATTATTCCTAATAATAATGTTCAAATTTTTTTTATAGAAACAATAAAAGAACATATTCAAGGAAACTTCCATAACAATGTCTTATCCATTTTTTGAGATAGTCTGCATGAAATGAATTAAATAAATTTATATAATATGTTGCAACCCCTAGCCACTGAACCTAACTAAACCTTCTGTTATTACAAAATATCAACATTTTAAAGTTAACTGCTTAAAAGAAACTTATACTTTAGATTTTAAGTTTCGTCTTAATTTAATAAGTAATCCATGGTAAATTATGAAATATTTCACTATGACATAAATATGCGATTTCGGTTGCTATTATAATTCATTGTTCATTGTATACGCATATACATACAAACGTGGAACTGACAGAGAGATAAATGGCCTTTCACCATCCCTTCGGTAACTGAAAAAGTTGCTCGCGACGACCGAAGTCAGTCGTCAAACTATAATAAGAAAAAAAAGTTTTGTCAACAGAAACTTCAGAATCCGGGGTTAAAAGAAAGATGAATGACTCTACTTCAAACGCTATAAAAAAGTTATGCATGACGCTAATGTTTCACATAAAGTAACTAGTTCTAACTAGTTCTACGAACTAAAACATCATCATTAAATTATAAAACTAACAAAATTGTTTTAAGAGTATATGAAACCATCTTGGGTATAATTATTATTATAATTTTTAAAACTTCTGTTTCAGCTATATCTAGCTGAAACAGAAGTTTTAAAAATGTTGTCTACTGCATTTGGTAGTAATTGTTACCACAACATATATAGCTATAAATGACCAATATTATTTTCTGGTGTGAGATACCTATTATTTATGAAACATTAAAAAAAGATTTCTCACATCAAAACTGATATAAATGATAAGTCACGTAGCTATTTCGAAGTAGTCCACTGACTGCATCTCTTATACGAGATTACTAAACGGACTACCGTCTTAATGTTCCGGCAAAGTCTATTTTCCTTCCCTTCCTTTCCCCTCTCAAATCATCTCCAAATGAATAGTAATTGGATAACATTATCAGTAGAATTTCAAAGTTATTTTGATCCTTTTAGTTCTGAACCTTACGCTTTATTTTTATTTTGGGATGTGTCATAAGAAGCCTTACCTCCTTTAAGAAATTGATAGGAATGAAGAAAACTATTAAAAAAAGAGGAAAGCAGCATGGTTTGACTTTTAGCTGTCTCACTCACTTTAGTTAAAATAACTGCTTAATACCGGTTTTAGCTAACCAGTATTATCTAGTCTAGTGATTGTAGCTACACTGTCACCTACCAAAGTAGTACTGAATAAAACAGTTTGCGTACAGGCCCAGCAAATTTAATTAAATAGTAACACTAAGCAGAGTATTGTTTGCTTATGTAATATTCTTGTATTAATTTCCTTAATAAATAAGATAAGAAATTCATCAACACGGAAGGTCTGGGATAATACAAATACATTTACATTGCACGTCATATTAACGTGAGAGAAATAACAAATCACACAAACCGAGGCAGCTGCGGGATACGACTAGTTCTAAAATAACCTATAATATAATACATTTTGCATATAAAATACTTGACTTGAAAGATAAAATTCGAACTTATTTTTTCCGTCTTTGGGGAAAATATGAAGTTTATGTACAGTGTATTATGTATCGCTTTTGTTTTGAATTTCTTGACTTTTATAATCTGTAAATAATTGCCTGATGGTAACAAAAGTAATTTTCTAAGTTTTTAGAGCTCTGGCGTTATCGCTTCTACGTAAGAAAAGTTCTTTAACCATCGTAAAAAAAATAATAATGACTGAAGTTACATGTATTCGTGAATCCAAGGAATAAGGATAAACAAAGACAACAATGTGTTTTCGTTTGTAAAGTTTGTATTAGCGTGAAACCTTTGTGAAATACAAATTCACCAAATATATATTAAAGTGTTGAAGAAGGAGGATGTTATAAATTCTCAGAAATAAAAACTTTGAATGTGCGAGTTTTACGAAAGGAAAAGTTTGCTTTTACGAAGTACAGTACACTGAGTACACAAATATATTATTATTATTATAATGTTAGTGTTTGAAGAGAACTTTGGAATATGTAGTAGAGGCAGTTAATATAAGTTAACGTAACCTTCATATGGTTTGAAATTATCATAATATGTTTTAAGTTAGAAATAAATCTGAATTGTATAAGAAATATAATAAAGTGAAGCTAATTTAGCTGACAGTACAGCTTGGAACGTACAGATATAAATCGTTCCAAGAGGCCTAACTTTTTCACACAATCCTCGTAGGAGTCATGTACAATGTTCTTTTATTACCTGAAAAGGGACGTCCTCATTAATAACGTAAAGGACGAAGACATTCAGCGGACAAATTTTCCTAACTGTAATCACCTAATTATGCCAATGATATAAATTTCAGTGCTAACATCTCAACCATTATTGTATTTTTTCTCTCAAATGCGTCTTTATTATCTGGTTTGTAATTCGTAACATTATGCAGAAATTATGTTAGAAACATTATATTTGTAACCGACTTTACGAAAGGAGGTTCTTTATTTTTTTTTGTTCAGCTTGTACTTTGAATTATGTTTCTTTTATATATTTAAGCCTGTATAAATAATTAAGTATTAGGGCTATTATTCTTGGGCTTGGCAACAACTTTTATAGGATCAGTAGTTTAAAAATAAAATAATATCCCATCAATTAAATAATACTTTATAAAACTTACTAAATAACAAGATTAGATAAAAAGTAGATATTTCATTTGTCTAAAATATTAAAGTTTGATATAATAATATCGATTCTGGTTTATAAGTATTTGTCATTAATCATAATACGAATAATTGTGTGAATAAATAGTCAGGTAATTTAAAAAAGTATTGTTTATGGATTAATTAGTTATTGAACAATTACTTTATTAGTACACTTCTTTAATTTAAAGGACGTAATGATAGGAATGAAATCACAATACATTTTAATTACCCCTTTTAGTACTGCTGCTGGAATTTCGTCATATTTTTTCAAACGTTATTTTTAAGTATATTTTAATTGTAATAATATAATCAAAATCATAATTTAATATATACTTCAATAACTTTAACAATGTTCAAAGTTTTATATATCCACAAAAAGTATGGCGTTTAATGTTAACTGGTCACATTTTTGAAATTTTATCTACAACAATGGACACCTCTGCAATTTACATAAAAGCAAATTTAAAGCTGCCGATATGTGCTTAATTGACAGAAAAAAATAGGTTTTTATCTCTATATAATTTAACCAATTATTTGTGTCTCGTTTCAAGTTCATTGCTATTTTAAATCAGTTTTTTAGAAAATGTATATTCCACAAAAACTACGAATGCTCATTAAATATTTTTTTAATATTTTTGTTTTTATACATTTTAAATAGAGTTTAAGATATATAATAATAATTACATACAAATATTTGTTCTCTTCTCTCATTGTTTTCTTTAAGATGAGTGAAGGATAACTTTGAAGCTAGCAAACCTAGCTGTAGCTAATTGACGGCTGCCGTGACTGGTGTAGTATTATTCTTTTACCAGATAATCCTTTGGTAACTAACACCAACAAGATCTGATAGTTACCTATTAATATTTTAGAAATAATAGTTATAATGCCAATATTATACGAGAACAAAAATTTGGGGTTTTATTAAACATAACAAAGTAACTATAAAATAACTATTTTACAATAACAAAGTGAGAGGAAATAATAATTTGATACAATTTGACTAAGTTCACTAATACCACATTTTCTTCCAGAAAAATAATAGACGTAAAAAGATTTAGCATTATATTCTTCGCAGCTGTTGAGTCCTAATTGTCTGGTCTTCGACAATTTAAAGGATTGAAACGTTGTTTTGTTGTCACAGGAAATGTTAGTGTTCCAAATGCTCGTGTCATTCTGAGGGTTGTGTTGTATCGGTGATCATTTTCCGATACTGTAGTTTATTTTTGTCATTGTATCTTGAGGTGATAGAAATAAATATGACAAATCAAAATTTGAACTGATATACATCGTTTGAACTTTTGAAGGCATTATTAAAGTAAAAATGATTTTGAAGTATTGTAAATTTTAACAATATCAATCAATTACAACTTTTAAGACGACATTTGATAGGAATCCAGATACTTGTATAGTAAAATAACCATATTACATAAAACATAGCCTGATTACAAGTTAAAAAATATGTATATTTGTATTGTATATGGAAAATAAAGCAAAGTAAATATAATAAAGTATTTCCCCTTAGAACCGGACACCTGACACAGTCTTTGTTTTATTTTAGTTTTAACAAATATTTTGTGTAATATACAAATATCCTTAGAGAGATCATCGTTAAGAAAGATACTGTAATATTTTTATAAAAATATGACGTTTTCCCATACTTAATTAAAATTATTATAACAATTTAAAGTAAATACAGTTAAAAAAAAACTATCAACACAAACACGACTAGAACTTAAAACTTCAAAGATTCATCGAAATTTATATTACGTAAGACATGATGAGAATGGCTTTTATTAAATAAGCCTTAATTCCTTGATAAAGTCACTTTAGACTTTAAAGAATATTGATAACAACTTCATTTTCAACTTCACTTTGATTCTTGTTATGTTTATTTTTATATGATCTCGAAACAACAATTTTCCATGTGACCTAGTGTTGGCACTTTAAATAATACTTCATTTTCATTGGTTAATTAAGATTAGGGCATCATCAACTTAAACTGGACGACCAGAGCGTTTTTCATCTTTAAGTGAAAAATCATCAGAATGAAATTTGGCAAACTAATTTTGACTTCCGTTCTTTTAAAGCTTCGTCACCATACACAGCACATATGTTTTTATGAACTTGCGATGCGATTTTTCCTCTAAGAAAATAAAAGAGCAAAACATTACGAAAATGTTCCTTTAGATTTTCCCTTTTACAATGAATGCCAAAAGACTACTACGTCCACTCAGAACGGAGTTTACATAATTCCTATCCCAACGGATTTCAACTTTTTATATTTCTCCAAGTTTTAAACCTGTAGGAGCTACATACATGAAAGTAAGAGTTACTATAGCAACGGTTACCATAGCAACGGTTAAGATAACAAAGGTTACCATGGCAACCTAAGTTCACATCCCAATTTATAGTGTGCCCAGCGAAGCGGAAGAGAATAAGCCAGTATATATATATATATATATATATATATATATATACATATATACATTCTTAGAAAATCTTTTTATACTTACAAAATAATAATGAAATTCGTTTTGATATAAATTAAATGTCCTACTATTTGATGAAGTGCCTATTAATTATTGTTCAAAGTAAATATTAATGTAAAACTCATCAACACTGGACTCGTTCCTAAGACCCGTGGGACATCGCCTCGTTGCTTTGACAAATGAGCGTGTTATTGCCCGCCTTCATTAATCTGGTATTCTACATACAATCATTGTTATCGGGACTGAGGGAGACATCTTTTTTATGTAAGTATTATTATATTTATTTAATGTTTTTGATAATGGCCTCAACGTTTCTTTAAACGTTTCTTTAAATGCTGCCAAAGAGCAGCATTGCAGTCAATGGAGAGCATTTCGAATAAGCTTTATATGTTTTTACTGATTTTTATTAATCTATTATACTAATACTAATAGTTATAATGTTACGTACAAAAGAAAATGTTTTGTTTTAACAACATTTATGGCAAGACTAAGTGTATTAGCTAAATAAGGCACAGAAACTTTAAGGGATGATTTTTAATAATTACCATCTCTGTTATCCTATAGTAATATATTTTACTTTAATGAAAATATGTAAAGATATAAAGCAAGGCAAGGATATCTTTACAATAACGACGTTACAACTCAATAATGATGTTTTATAAATAAAATGGGATATAAAATCTCGTTCCAGTTACAGAAAAGAGAATATATTAATAATATCAGATAATTTTTACTAAATTAGGCATATAGAAGAAATTTATTATCAGAGATAAGCACGTTTTGCGAATCGTCAGATATCAGGAACAATTGATTGAGGTCGAAGGACAGGGTCGTTTGATTGTAAACAAACTTCACCGGCTGCTTTTGTAGAATAATATACAGCTTTGAGATATCTCAGATAACTTGATTAATCTGTTTAGAATCATCAAACAGTATGGGATAATTAGTTTGGTTCGATTCGTCTGATTTCAATTGTTATATTCATTATTAAAATAAATAATGTATATATTGTAAGAATATAGTTACATATTTGGAGTAAGATAAAATATTTTTTTCATCTCTTTATGACTATCAATTTATTCGTATACTATAATTTTTGTTATTACAAATAAAAAGTTTTCGTTATTACACTTAAACTTACTTAACTTAAACTTAAACGATACAGACAGAGTCACCGCAGAAGCCAGTCCTGACTAACGCACGTAATTTAGGATCTCATATAAGGGGTTTTTCACAGATCAGTAAGGTTCAGAAGCACTTTTATGTAAGTATTTCATAGAATCGTCGAAGCATGACAGCAATAAGGCAATATTTTTATATAAAAGCAAACATTTTTATTTTTGCTTCTTTTATAATATTTAATCACATTTATCACACCCATCAATCAATCGATCACATTTATACACTCCAAATGATACCAGTTATTAGTTTTATATTAGTTTTATAATGGTTCACTGACGAAAAATATGATTAAAAGTTTACAAACGTAATCATTATTATATAAATTTATTTCTAAACGAAATCTAAAAATGTTTTGAAATAAAAACTCTATCAAAATATAATACATTTATTGAATGTAATAAAACTGCTTTCACGTTGATAATTCAAGGTTGACATTATTTATTGTGGATACATTTTTCAGTTCCAACACTTACAGTGTGAGCTGTGCTCGATCATAACAAGAAAATATTACCAGTTAAGGTGTTAAAGACAATAAACTTTATTCACAGTTATCTTTCTATTATTATTGTTAGTTGAAATATTTTTTCCTATAAATCTACTTGTTAAGTGATGCCAAAACCTTAAACATTCTTTCAACGATTTTAAACTCTGTTCATGAGTACTTATATCATTGAAATTCCTTTCAAAATCGGTTCAGTCATGCCGGAGAGATGAGTTGGAACACACAGATAACAATGATACTTTAATTATTAATACACGTTCCTCGGAAGGAATTAATAAATATAAATATAGTATAATCTTTATCGAATTCCTTATTGTAATATTAATACTAATTATTTTTTATACCTGCCTTAGAAAAACATATTTTACAAATTTCCTAAATAATTATAGCTGAATGTAAGAAACGTAATTCTAAATTATTCCTAATAATAATGTTCAAATTTTTTTTATAGAAACAATAAAAGAACATATTCAAGGAAACTTCCATAACAATGTCTTATCCATTTTTTGAGATAGTCTGCATGAAATGAATTAAATAAATTTATATAATATGTTGCAACCCCTAGCCACTGAACCTAACTAAACCTTCTGTTATTACAAAATATCAACATTTTAAAGTTAACTGCTTAAAAGAAACTTATACTTTAGATTTTAAGTTTCGTCTTAATTTAATAAGTAATCCATGGTAAATTATGAAATATTTCACTATGACATAAATATGCGATTTCGGTTGCTATTATAATTCATTGTTCATTGTATACGCATATACATACAAACGTGGAACTGACAGAGAGATAAATGGCCTTTCACCATCCCTTCGGTAACTGAAAAAGTTGCTCGCGACGACCGAAGTCAGTCGTCAAACTATAATAAGAAAAAAAAGTTTTGTCAACAGAAACTTCAGAATCCGGGGTTAAAAGAAAGATGAATGACTCTACTTCAAACGCTATAAAAAAGTTATGCATGACGCTAATGTTTCACATAAAGTAACTAGTTCTAACTAGTTCTACGAACTAAAACATCATCATTAAATTATAAAACTAACAAAATTGTTTTAAGAGTATATGAAACCATCTTGGGTATAATTATTATTATAATTTTTAAAACTTCTGTTTCAGCTATATCTAGCTGAAACAGAAGTTTTAAAAATGTTGTCTACTGCATTTGGTAGTAATTGTTACCACAACATATATAGCTATAAATGACCAATATTATTTTCTGGTGTGAGATACCTATTATTTATGAAACATTAAAAAAAGATTTCTCACATCAAAACTGATATAAATGATAAGCCACGTAGCTATTTCGAAGTAGTCCACTGACTGCATCTCTTATACGAGATTACTAAACGGACTACCGTCTTAATGTTCCGGCAAAGTCTATTTTCCTTCCCTTCCTTTCCCCTCTCAAATCATCTCCAAATGAATAGTAATTGGATAACATTATCAGTAGAATTTCAAAGTTATTTTGATCCTTTTAGTTCTGAACCTTACGCTTTATTTTTATTTTGGGATGTGTCATAAGAAGCCTTACCTCCTTTAAGAAATTGATAGGAATGAAGAAAACTATTAAAAAAAGAGGAAAGCAGCATGGTTTGACTTTTAGCTGTCTCACTCACTTTAGTTAAAATAACTGCTTAATACCGGTTTTAGCTAACCAGTATTATCTAGTCTAGTGATTGTAGCTACACTGTCACCTACCAAAGTAGTACTGAATAAAACAGTTTGCGTACAGGCCCAGCAAATTTAATTAAATAGTAACACTAAGCAGAGTATTGTTTGCTTATGTAATATTCTTGTATTAATTTCCTTAATAAATAAGATAAGAAATTCATCAACACGGAAGGTCTGGGATAATACAAATACATTTACATTGCACGTCATATTAACGTGAGAGAAATAACAAATCACACAAACCGAGGCAGCTGCGGGATACGACTAGTTCTAAAATAACCTATAATATAATACATTTTGCATATAAAATACTTGACTTGAAAGATAAAATTCGAACTTATTTTTTCCGTCTTTGGGGAAAATATGAAGTTTATGTACAGTGTATTATGTATCGCTTTTGTTTTGAATTTCTTGACTTTTATAATCTGTAAATAATTGCCTGATGGTAACAAAAGTAATTTTCTAAGTTTTTAGAGCTCTGGCGTTATCGCTTCTACGTAAGAAAAGTTCTTTAACCATCGTAAAAAAAATAATAATGACTGAAGTTACATGTATTCGTGAATCCAAGGAATAAGGATAAACAAAGACAACAATGTGTTTTCGTTTGTAAAGTTTGTATTAGCGTGAAACCTTTGTGAAATACAAATTCACCAAATATATATTAAAGTGTTGAAGAAGGAGGATGTTATAAATTCTCAGAAATAAAAACTTTGAATGTGCGAGTTTTACGAAAGGAAAAGTTTGCTTTTACGAAGTACAGTACACTGAGTACACAAATATATTATTATTATTATAATGTTAGTGTTTGAAGAGAACTTTGGAATATGTAGTAGAGGCAGTTAATATAAGTTAACGTAACCTTCATATGGTTTGAAATTATCATAATATGTTTTAAGTTAGAAATAAATCTGAATTGTATAAGAAATATAATAAAGTGAAGCTAATTTAGCTGACAGTACAGCTTGGAACGTACAGATATAAATCGTTCCAAGAGGCCTAACTTTTTCACACAATCCTCGTAGGAGTCATGTACAATGTTCTTTTATTACCTGAAAAGGGACGTCCTCATTAATAACGTAAAGGACGAAGACATTCAGCGGACAAATTTTCCTAACTGTAATCACCTAATTATGCCAATGATATAAATTTCAGTGCTAACATCTCAACCATTATTGTATTTTTTCTCTCAAATGCGTCTTTATTATCTGGTTTGTAATTCGTAACATTATGCAGAAATTATGTTAGAAACATTATATTTGTAACCGACTTTACGAAAGGAGGTTCTTTATTTTTTTTTGTTCAGCTTGTACTTTGAATTATGTTTCTTTTATATATTTAAGCCTGTATAAATAATTAAGTATTAGGGCTATTATTCTTGGGCTTGGCAACAACTTTTATAGGATCAGTAGTTTAAAAATAAAATAATATCCCATCAATTAAATAATACTTTATAAAACTTACTAAATAACAAGATTAGATAAAAAGTAGATATTTCATTTGTCTAAAATATTAAAGTTTGATATAATAATATCGATTCTGGTTTATAAGTATTTGTCATTAATCATAATACGAATAATTGTGTGAATAAATAGTCAGGTAATTTAAAAAAGTATTGTTTATGGATTAATTAGTTATTGAACAATTACTTTATTAGTACACTTCTTTAATTTAAAGGACGTAATGATAGGAATGAAATCACAATACATTTTAATTACCCCTTTTAGTACTGCTGCTGGAATTTCGTCATATTTTTTCAAACGTTATTTTTAAGTATATTTTAATTGTAATAATATAATCAAAATCATAATTTAATATATACTTCAATAACTTTAACAATGTTCAAAGTTTTATATATCCACAAAAAGTATGGCGTTTAATGTTAACTGGTCACATTTTTGAAATTTTATCTACAACAATGGACACCTCTGCAATTTACATAAAAGCAAATTTAAAGCTGCCGATATGTGCTTAATTGACAGAAAAAAATAGGTTTTTATCTCTATATAATTTAACCAATTATTTGTGTCTCGTTTCAAGTTCATTGCTATTTTAAATCAGTTTTTTAGAAAATGTATATTCCACAAAAACTACGAATGCTCATTAAATATTTTTTTAATATTTTTGTTTTTATACATTTTAAATAGAGTTTAAGATATATAATAATAATTACATACAAATATTTGTTCTCTTCTCTCATTGTTTTCTTTAAGATGAGTGAAGGATAACTTTGAAGCTAGCAAACCTAGCTGTAGCTAATTGACGGCTGCCGTGACTGGTGTAGTATTATTCTTTTACCAGATAATCCTTTGGTAACTAACACCAACAAGATCTGATAGTTACCTATTAATATTTTAGAAATAATAGTTATAATGCCAATATTATACGAGAACAAAAATTTGGGGTTTTATTAAACATAACAAAGTAACTATAAAATAACTATTTTACAATAACAAAGTGAGAGGAAATAATAATTTGATACAATTTGACTAAGTTCACTAATACCACATTTTCTTCCAGAAAAATAATAGACGTAAAAAGATTTAGCATTATATTCTTCGCAGCTGTTGAGTCCTAATTGTCTGGTCTTCGACAATTTAAAGGATTGAAACGTTGTTTTGTTGTCACAGGAAATGTTAGTGTTCCAAATGCTCGTGTCATTCTGAGGGTTGTGTTGTATCGGTGATCATTTTCCGATACTGTAGTTTATTTTTGTCATTGTATCTTGAGGTGATAGAAATAAATATGACAAATCAAAATTTGAACTGATATACATCGTTTGAACTTTTGAAGGCATTATTAAAGTAAAAATGATTTTGAAGTATTGTAAATTTTAACAATATCAATCAATTACAACTTTTAAGACGACATTTGATAGGAATCCAGATACTTGTATAGTAAAATAACCATATTACATAAAACATAGCCTGATTACAAGTTAAAAAATATGTATATTTGTATTGTATATGGAAAATAAAGCAAAGTAAATATAATAAAGTATTTCCCCTTAGAACCGGACACCTGACACAGTCTTTGTTTTATTTTAGTTTTAACAAATATTTTGTGTAATATACAAATATCCTTAGAGAGATCATCGTTAAGAAAGATACTGTAATATTTTTATAAAAATATGACGTTTTCCCATACTTAATTAAAATTATTATAACAATTTAAAGTAAATACAGTTAAAAAAAAACTATCAACACAAACACGACTAGAACTTAAAACTTCAAAGATTCATCGAAATTTATATTACGTAAGACATGATGAGAATGGCTTTTATTAAATAAGCCTTAATTCCTTGATAAAGTCACTTTAGACTTTAAAGAATATTGATAACAACTTCATTTTCAACTTCACTTTGATTCTTGTTATGTTTATTTTTATATGATCTCGAAACAACAATTTTCCATGTGACCTAGTGTTGGCACTTTAAATAATACTTCATTTTCATTGGTTAATTAAGATTAGGGCATCATCAACTTAAACTGGACGACCAGAGCGTTTTTCATCTTTAAGTGAAAAATCATCAGAATGAAATTTGGCAAACTAATTTTGACTTCCGTTCTTTTAAAGCTTCGTCACCATACACAGCACATATGTTTTTATGAACTTGCGATGCGATTTTTCCTCTAAGAAAATAAAAGAGCAAAACATTACGAAAATGTTCCTTTAGATTTTCCCTTTTACAATGAATGCCAAAAGACTACTACGTCCACTCAGAACGGAGTTTACATAATTCCTATCCCAACGGATTTCAACTTTTTATATTTCTCCAAGTTTTAAACCTGTAGGAGCTACATACATGAAAGTAAGAGTTACTATAGCAACGGTTACCATAGCAACGGTTAAGATAACAAAGGTTACCATGGCAACCTAAGTTCACATCCCAATTTATAGTGTGCCCAGCGAAGCGGAAGAGAATAAGCCAGTATATATATATATATATATATATATATATATATATATACATATATACATTCTTAGAAAATCTTTTTATACTTACAAAATAATAATGAAATTCGTTTTGATATAAATTAAATGTCCTACTATTTGATGAAGTGCCTATTAATTATTGTTCAAAGTAAATATTAATGTAAAACTCATCAACACTGGACTCGTTCCTAAGACCCGTGGGACATCGCCTCGTTGCTTTGACAAATGAGCGTGTTATTGCCCGCCTTCATTAATCTGGTATTCTACATACAATCATTGTTATCGGGACTGAGGGAGACATCTTTTTTATGTAAGTATTATTATATTTATTTAATGTTTTTGATAATGGCCTCAACGTTTCTTTAAACGTTTCTTTAAATGCTGCCAAAGAGCAGCATTGCAGTCAATGGAGAGCATTTCGAATAAGCTTTATATGTTTTTACTGATTTTTATTAATCTATTATACTAATACTAATAGTTATAATGTTACGTACAAAAGAAAATGTTTTGTTTTAACAACATTTATGGCAAGACTAAGTGTATTAGCTAAATAAGGCACAGAAACTTTAAGGGATGATTTTTAATAATTACCATCTCTGTTATCCTATAGTAATATATTTTACTTTAATGAAAATATGTAAAGATATAAAGCAAGGCAAGGATATCTTTACAATAACGACGTTACAACTCAATAATGATGTTTTATAAATAAAATGGGATATAAAATCTCGTTCCAGTTACAGAAAAGAGAATATATTAATAATATCAGATAATTTTTACTAAATTAGGCATATAGAAGAAATTTATTATCAGAGATAAGCACGTTTTGCGAATCGTCAGATATCAGGAACAATTGATTGAGGTCGAAGGACAGGGTCGTTTGATTGTAAACAAACTTCACCGGCTGCTTTTGTAGAATAATATACAGCTTTGAGATATCTCAGATAACTTGATTAATCTGTTTAGAATCATCAAACAGTATGGGATAATTAGTTTGGTTCGATTCGTCTGATTTCAATTGTTATATTCATTATTAAAATAAATAATGTATATATTGTAAGAATATAGTTACATATTTGGAGTAAGATAAAATATTTTTTTCATCTCTTTATGACTATCAATTTATTCGTATACTATAATTTTTGTTATTACAAATAAAAAGTTTTCGTTATTACACTTAAACTTACTTAACTTAAACTTAAACGATACAGACAGAGTCACCGCAGAAGCCAGTCCTGACTAACGCACGTAATTTAGGATCTCATATAAGGGGTTTTTCACAGATCAGTAAGGTTCAGAAGCACTTTTATGTAAGTATTTCATAGAATCGTCGAAGCATGACAGCAATAAGGCAATATTTTTATATAAAAGCAAACATTTTTATTTTTGCTTCTTTTATAATATTTAATCACATTTATCACACCCATCAATCAATCGATCACATTTATACACTCCAAATGATACCAGTTATTAGTTTTATATTAGTTTTATAATGGTTCACTGACGAAAAATATGATTAAAAGTTTACAAACGTAATCATTATTATATAAATTTATTTCTAAACGAAATCTAAAAATGTTTTGAAATAAAAACTCTATCAAAATATAATACATTTATTGAATGTAATAAAACTGCTTTCACGTTGATAATTCAAGGTTGACATTATTTATTGTGGATACATTTTTCAGTTCCAACACTTACAGTGTGAGCTGTGCTCGATCATAACAAGAAAATATTACCAGTTAAGGTGTTAAAGACAATAAACTTTATTCACAGTTATCTTTCTATTATTATTGTTAGTTGAAATATTTTTTCCTATAAATCTACTTGTTAAGTGATGCCAAAACCTTAAACATTCTTTCAACGATTTTAAACTCTGTTCATGAGTACTTATATCATTGAAATTCCTTTCAAAATCGGTTCAGTCATGCCGGAGAGATGAGTTGGAACACACAGATAACAATGATACTTTAATTATTAATACACGTTCCTCGGAAGGAATTAATAAATATAAATATAGTATAATCTTTATCGAATTCCTTATTGTAATATTAATACTAATTATTTTTTATACCTGCCTTAGAAAAACATATTTTACAAATTTCCTAAATAATTATAGCTGAATGTAAGAAACGTAATTCTAAATTATTCCTAATAATAATGTTCAAATTTTTTTTATAGAAACAATAAAAGAACATATTCAAGGAAACTTCCATAACAATGTCTTATCCATTTTTTGAGATAGTCTGCATGAAATGAATTAAATAAATTTATATAATATGTTGCAACCCCTAGCCACTGAACCTAACTAAACCTTCTGTTATTACAAAATATCAACATTTTAAAGTTAACTGCTTAAAAGAAACTTATACTTTAGATTTTAAGTTTCGTCTTAATTTAATAAGTAATCCATGGTAAATTATGAAATATTTCACTATGACATAAATATGCGATTTCGGTTGCTATTATAATTCATTGTTCATTGTATACGCATATACATACAAACGTGGAACTGACAGAGAGATAAATGGCCTTTCACCATCCCTTCGGTAACTGAAAAAGTTGCTCGCGACGACCGAAGTCAGTCGTCAAACTATAATAAGAAAAAAAAGTTTTGTCAACAGAAACTTCAGAATCCGGGGTTAAAAGAAAGATGAATGACTCTACTTCAAACGCTATAAAAAAGTTATGCATGACGCTAATGTTTCACATAAAGTAACTAGTTCTAACTAGTTCTACGAACTAAAACATCATCATTAAATTATAAAACTAACAAAATTGTTTTAAGAGTATATGAAACCATCTTGGGTATAATTATTATTATAATTTTTAAAACTTCTGTTTCAGCTATATCTAGCTGAAACAGAAGTTTTAAAAATGTTGTCTACTGCATTTGGTAGTAATTGTTACCACAACATATATAGCTATAAATGACCAATATTATTTTCTGGTGTGAGATACCTATTATTTATGAAACATTAAAAAAAGATTTCTCACATCAAAACTGATATAAATGATAAGTCACGTAGCTATTTCGAAGTAGTCCACTGACTGCATCTCTTATACGAGATTACTAAACGGACTACCGTCTTAATGTTCCGGCAAAGTCTATTTTCCTTCCCTTCCTTTCCCCTCTCAAATCATCTCCAAATGAATAGTAATTGGATAACATTATCAGTAGAATTTCAAAGTTATTTTGATCCTTTTAGTTCTGAACCTTACGCTTTATTTTTATTTTGGGATGTGTCATAAGAAGCCTTACCTCCTTTAAGAAATTGATAGGAATGAAGAAAACTATTAAAAAAAGAGGAAAGCAGCATGGTTTGACTTTTAGCTGTCTCACTCACTTTAGTTAAAATAACTGCTTAATACCGGTTTTAGCTAACCAGTATTATCTAGTCTAGTGATTGTAGCTACACTGTCACCTACCAAAGTAGTACTGAATAAAACAGTTTGCGTACAGGCCCAGCAAATTTAATTAAATAGTAACACTAAGCAGAGTATTGTTTGCTTATGTAATATTCTTGTATTAATTTCCTTAATAAATAAGATAAGAAATTCATCAACACGGAAGGTCTGGGATAATACAAATACATTTACATTGCACGTCATATTAACGTGAGAGAAATAACAAATCACACAAACCGAGGCAGCTGCGGGATACGACTAGTTCTAAAATAACCTATAATATAATACATTTTGCATATAAAATACTTGACTTGAAAGATAAAATTCGAACTTATTTTTTCCGTCTTTGGGGAAAATATGAAGTTTATGTACAGTGTATTATGTATCGCTTTTGTTTTGAATTTCTTGACTTTTATAATCTGTAAATAATTGCCTGATGGTAACAAAAGTAATTTTCTAAGTTTTTAGAGCTCTGGCGTTATCGCTTCTACGTAAGAAAAGTTCTTTAACCATCGTAAAAAAAATAATAATGACTGAAGTTACATGTATTCGTGAATCCAAGGAATAAGGATAAACAAAGACAACAATGTGTTTTCGTTTGTAAAGTTTGTATTAGCGTGAAACCTTTGTGAAATACAAATTCACCAAATATATATTAAAGTGTTGAAGAAGGAGGATGTTATAAATTCTCAGAAATAAAAACTTTGAATGTGCGAGTTTTACGAAAGGAAAAGTTTGCTTTTACGAAGTACAGTACACTGAGTACACAAATATATTATTATTATTATAATGTTAGTGTTTGAAGAGAACTTTGGAATATGTAGTAGAGGCAGTTAATATAAGTTAACGTAACCTTCATATGGTTTGAAATTATCATAATATGTTTTAAGTTAGAAATAAATCTGAATTGTATAAGAAATATAATAAAGTGAAGCTAATTTAGCTGACAGTACAGCTTGGAACGTACAGATATAAATCGTTCCAAGAGGCCTAACTTTTTCACACAATCCTCGTAGGAGTCATGTACAATGTTCTTTTATTACCTGAAAAGGGACGTCCTCATTAATAACGTAAAGGACGAAGACATTCAGCGGACAAATTTTCCTAACTGTAATCACCTAATTATGCCAATGATATAAATTTCAGTGCTAACATCTCAACCATTATTGTATTTTTTCTCTCAAATGCGTCTTTATTATCTGGTTTGTAATTCGTAACATTATGCAGAAATTATGTTAGAAACATTATATTTGTAACCGACTTTACGAAAGGAGGTTCTTTATTTTTTTTTGTTCAGCTTGTACTTTGAATTATGTTTCTTTTATATATTTAAGCCTGTATAAATAATTAAGTATTAGGGCTATTATTCTTGGGCTTGGCAACAACTTTTATAGGATCAGTAGTTTAAAAATAAAATAATATCCCATCAATTAAATAATACTTTATAAAACTTACTAAATAACAAGATTAGATAAAAAGTAGATATTTCATTTGTCTAAAATATTAAAGTTTGATATAATAATATCGATTCTGGTTTATAAGTATTTGTCATTAATCATAATACGAATAATTGTGTGAATAAATAGTCAGGTAATTTAAAAAAGTATTGTTTATGGATTAATTAGTTATTGAACAATTACTTTATTAGTACACTTCTTTAATTTAAAGGACGTAATGATAGGAATGAAATCACAATACATTTTAATTACCCCTTTTAGTACTGCTGCTGGAATTTCGTCATATTTTTTCAAACGTTATTTTTAAGTATATTTTAATTGTAATAATATAATCAAAATCATAATTTAATATATACTTCAATAACTTTAACAATGTTCAAAGTTTTATATATCCACAAAAAGTATGGCGTTTAATGTTAACTGGTCACATTTTTGAAATTTTATCTACAACAATGGACACCTCTGCAATTTACATAAAAGCAAATTTAAAGCTGCCGATATGTGCTTAATTGACAGAAAAAAATAGGTTTTTATCTCTATATAATTTAACCAATTATTTGTGTCTCGTTTCAAGTTCATTGCTATTTTAAATCAGTTTTTTAGAAAATGTATATTCCACAAAAACTACGAATGCTCATTAAATATTTTTTTAATATTTTTGTTTTTATACATTTTAAATAGAGTTTAAGATATATAATAATAATTACATACAAATATTTGTTCTCTTCTCTCATTGTTTTCTTTAAGATGAGTGAAGGATAACTTTGAAGCTAGCAAACCTAGCTGTAGCTAATTGACGGCTGCCGTGACTGGTGTAGTATTATTCTTTTACCAGATAATCCTTTGGTAACTAACACCAACAAGATCTGATAGTTACCTATTAATATTTTAGAAATAATAGTTATAATGCCAATATTATACGAGAACAAAAATTTGGGGTTTTATTAAACATAACAAAGTAACTATAAAATAACTATTTTACAATAACAAAGTGAGAGGAAATAATAATTTGATACAATTTGACTAAGTTCACTAATACCACATTTTCTTCCAGAAAAATAATAGACGTAAAAAGATTTAGCATTATATTCTTCGCAGCTGTTGAGTCCTAATTGTCTGGTCTTCGACAATTTAAAGGATTGAAACGTTGTTTTGTTGTCACAGGAAATGTTAGTGTTCCAAATGCTCGTGTCATTCTGAGGGTTGTGTTGTATCGGTGATCATTTTCCGATACTGTAGTTTATTTTTGTCATTGTATCTTGAGGTGATAGAAATAAATATGACAAATCAAAATTTGAACTGATATACATCGTTTGAACTTTTGAAGGCATTATTAAAGTAAAAATGATTTTGAAGTATTGTAAATTTTAACAATATCAATCAATTACAACTTTTAAGACGACATTTGATAGGAATCCAGATACTTGTATAGTAAAATAACCATATTACATAAAACATAGCCTGATTACAAGTTAAAAAATATGTATATTTGTATTGTATATGGAAAATAAAGCAAAGTAAATATAATAAAGTATTTCCCCTTAGAACCGGACACCTGACACAGTCTTTGTTTTATTTTAGTTTTAACAAATATTTTGTGTAATATACAAATATCCTTAGAGAGATCATCGTTAAGAAAGATACTGTAATATTTTTATAAAAATATGACGTTTTCCCATACTTAATTAAAATTATTATAACAATTTAAAGTAAATACAGTTAAAAAAAAACTATCAACACAAACACGACTAGAACTTAAAACTTCAAAGATTCATCGAAATTTATATTACGTAAGACATGATGAGAATGGCTTTTATTAAATAAGCCTTAATTCCTTGATAAAGTCACTTTAGACTTTAAAGAATATTGATAACAACTTCATTTTCAACTTCACTTTGATTCTTGTTATGTTTATTTTTATATGATCTCGAAACAACAATTTTCCATGTGACCTAGTGTTGGCACTTTAAATAATACTTCATTTTCATTGGTTAATTAAGATTAGGGCATCATCAACTTAAACTGGACGACCAGAGCGTTTTTCATCTTTAAGTGAAAAATCATCAGAATGAAATTTGGCAAACTAATTTTGACTTCCGTTCTTTTAAAGCTTCGTCACCATACACAGCACATATGTTTTTATGAACTTGCGATGCGATTTTTCCTCTAAGAAAATAAAAGAGCAAAACATTACGAAAATGTTCCTTTAGATTTTCCCTTTTACAATGAATGCCAAAAGACTACTACGTCCACTCAGAACGGAGTTTACATAATTCCTATCCCAACGGATTTCAACTTTTTATATTTCTCCAAGTTTTAAACCTGTAGGAGCTACATACATGAAAGTAAGAGTTACTATAGCAACGGTTACCATAGCAACGGTTAAGATAACAAAGGTTACCATGGCAACCTAAGTTCACATCCCAATTTATAGTGTGCCCAGCGAAGCGGAAGAGAATAAGCCAGTATATATATATATATATACATATATACATTCTTAGAAAATCTTTTTATACTTACAAAATAATAATGAAATTCGTTTTGATATAAATTAAATGTCCTACTATTTGATGAAGTGCCTATTAATTATTGTTCAAAGTAAATATTAATGTAAAACTCATCAACACTGGACTCGTTCCTAAGACCCGTGGGACATCGCCTCGTTGCTTTGACAAATGAGCGTGTTATTGCCCGCCTTCATTAATCTGGTATTCTACATACAATCATTGTTATCGGGACTGAGGGAGACATCTTTTTTATGTAAGTATTATTATATTTATTTAATGTTTTTGATAATGGCCTCAACGTTTCTTTAAACGTTTCTTTAAATGCTGCCAAAGAGCAGCATTGCAGTCAATGGAGAGCATTTCGAATAAGCTTTATATGTTTTTACTGATTTTTATTAATCTATTATACTAATACTAATAGTTATAATGTTACGTACAAAAGAAAATGTTTTGTTTTAACAACATTTATGGCAAGACTAAGTGTATTAGCTAAATAAGGCACAGAAACTTTAAGGGATGATTTTTAATAATTACCATCTCTGTTATCCTATAGTAATATATTTTACTTTAATGAAAATATGTAAAGATATAAAGCAAGGCAAGGATATCTTTACAATAACGACGTTACAACTCAATAATGATGTTTTATAAATAAAATGGGATATAAAATCTCGTTCCAGTTACAGAAAAGAGAATATATTAATAATATCAGATAATTTTTACTAAATTAGGCATATAGAAGAAATTTATTATCAGAGATAAGCACGTTTTGCGAATCGTCAGATATCAGGAACAATTGATTGAGGTCGAAGGACAGGGTCGTTTGATTGTAAACAAACTTCACCGGCTGCTTTTGTAGAATAATATACAGCTTTGAGATATCTCAGATAACTTGATTAATCTGTTTAGAATCATCAAACAGTATGGGATAATTAGTTTGGTTCGATTCGTCTGATTTCAATTGTTATATTCATTATTAAAATAAATAATGTATATATTGTAAGAATATAGTTACATATTTGGAGTAAGATAAAATATTTTTTTCATCTCTTTATGACTATCAATTTATTCGTATACTATAATTTTTGTTATTACAAATAAAAAGTTTTCGTTATTACACTTAAACTTACTTAACTTAAACTTAAACGATACAGACAGAGTCACCGCAGAAGCCAGTCCTGACTAACGCACGTAATTTAGGATCTCATATAAGGGGTTTTTCACAGATCAGTAAGGTTCAGAAGCACTTTTATGTAAGTATTTCATAGAATCGTCGAAGCATGACAGCAATAAGGCAATATTTTTATATAAAAGCAAACATTTTTATTTTTGCTTCTTTTATAATATTTAATCACATTTATCACACCCATCAATCAATCGATCACATTTATACACTCCAAATGATACCAGTTATTAGTTTTATATTAGTTTTATAATGGTTCACTGACGAAAAATATGATTAAAAGTTTACAAACGTAATCATTATTATATAAATTTATTTCTAAACGAAATCTAAAAATGTTTTGAAATAAAAACTCTATCAAAATATAATACATTTATTGAATGTAATAAAACTGCTTTCACGTTGATAATTCAAGGTTGACATTATTTATTGTGGATACATTTTTCAGTTCCAACACTTACAGTGTGAGCTGTGCTCGATCATAACAAGAAAATATTACCAGTTAAGGTGTTAAAGACAATAAACTTTATTCACAGTTATCTTTCTATTATTATTGTTAGTTGAAATATTTTTTCCTATAAATCTACTTGTTAAGTGATGCCAAAACCTTAAACATTCTTTCAACGATTTTAAACTCTGTTCATGAGTACTTATACTGACAATGTTCTGATTATGTCAACCAAAAATAAGGAACAAAACTAGGATTTTGTCTTTAGTTATCGTACGAAGGTTGTTGTAGTTTAGCGTAACATTAATTATGGTCGCTTAGTTTAACTAAACGCTTGAAATTATCCATGGAATATATTACGAGTATGAGATAAACCGTTAGAAAACTCGTTAGCCTGCCCGCCTGCCTTTGCCATAAAGGATTACCCAAGTAATCCTTTATGCAGAGGCAGATCACGTAATGAGTGGCTTCCCGTGAAATAGCAAGGTTTAAGTTGGTGCAAATTAATACGCATTTATTAAATGAAAAAAAAAAACTAATCTGCAAAATTTATTTGTTAACAATAATATAAATATTATTTAGTAGCGCTAATTCTTATTATCCACCTTGGGTAGACTTGAAACAGTCTTAAATAGAATAAGGTTTGCTTTGGACGAATCATGTGTTCAATTCTTAAAAAGTTATTTTAATATCTACTACTTAAATATATTAGAAAAACCTATAATATATCTCGCCTATTGTAGCAAAGTGGTGGACAAAGTCTGCGTCCATTTTAATGTCAAGAAAGCCTCAGCCGAAGTTCTGTTGTAGTTGTTCTGTAACAGCGGGAAGTTTTTCAGCGAATTATTTTTACTTAACCTACCTAATATCTGTTCTTTTTTTTTTTACTTTTTATTATATCTATTTAAATCTGTTTTATACAACTAAGGGATTAATTATTAAACTAAGTTGTATATTGTGACCGATACGTGTCACGAGATTATAAGTTTTAGATTGAGAGTTAGAACTTAATAGTACCAGTTCTATTAAAAGCATTGTAATAAATAGCTATTGCTCTATTTCACAACGTTATTGCTTTTGTTATTGTATGAGTTTAAAATGAAAGTTTTTCCAAAATAGTTTTCGTAAGTTTTCAAATAATAAGAGAAAATGTTTTCAAACATAAAGCTATATTACTATCTATCATTCTATATATTTTTTTAATTATACAAATAACTAATTAGCTGTCCTAATTACTTATACTAAATAACCCTGAAGATCTATCTTCAACAGGTAAAGTACAAGTTGTAGAATCATATAATAAATACCGATATCAGATTGGTATTTGTATAATGGTTACACGAGTTAGCATACTCTCTTGGTTTAAACTACATCTTGTTCTGTAATACTCGTCAAAAGCTTGGTACCTATTAAGTGTATTCTTGTCATGACACATGTTGTATTGCTTTGGAATCGATCACATATTACTTTTAATTTCCTCACACTCATCGTTTAAATAGTTGTTGACATAATGTTATGTAATTGATGCCGTTTGCTTGTTTACATAATATTTATTATACATATTTTCATGTCCAATCATGTTAGAAGAGATTTCATCTTGTTATGAATGAATGAATGAATTAATGTTATATTTTTCTGCATTGGGATCAGGATAATCAAGTAAAACCTTTTTTGTACTTTTTTAACTACTAGTCGTGTCCGTTCACCAGTCACTTTTTCTACGTAAGATTTATCAAAATATTAATTACTAATTGTTGGCAATAATGGTAATATGCAATGACTTTACTTAGATCACATAAAGAATATCTATTTCAAAAACTAATGAGTTTTAAGGCTGATTTTCATCTAAGAAAGTTAGAAAAGTTTTACTTGTTTGTTAAAAATATTTTTTCAAAGATTCCTTTCTTGATATATTTAGTACTAATACAACATCAGTTGGTATAAACGTATTATCATCAATGTGCGTTGTATCAAATTGTAGGCAGCGCTTAATTGAAATTCGATCTCATAACGAACCCAATTTCGTGTTCGTATTTTCCCCAATATTGGAGCAGTATTCTATCGACGAATGACATGTTTGATAAAGAGAATTTATTTAATTTTATTTATTAGCTCTCGACAACTTTTATTTTAAATTTAATATTATATGGTTTATATTTATTGTTAGACATCAATGGTCTGATTTTTTCGTTTTTTAACTTTTTAACTATAAAATGAATAAGGCAATTCTAAAGCATGTCTCCAATATTGACTAACAACTAAAAGAGTACACTGTCACTTTATATCGTGTCATGTTTCCGAAGATATGGTGAGGACTCTTCCATAGTAACACAGTGTATTGGTAAGAGAGTAGTATCCACGTTACAATATCAAAAAATTAAAGGAAAAATCTGATTTGTGTCAATAAGGGTATTAAATTAGACCCATAGCCGTGAGGACGCTTTGTTTCAAATATGGGTAAATTAGTTGCGGTTACCACGAGATACAATATGTGTCCCTGTATAAAGATATCAGTAAATACTCCATTTCACATACAGGCCGACTTATTGAGTTATTATATTATGACATAAGTAATATTTTCTAGATAAAATAGTTTTAGTTAATTGAAGTTAAGTTTAGTTTAGTTTAGTTCATAGTATTCAAGTCTTATGATTTATTCTATTAAGGTATATAATTGTTTAAATTTTGTAATCTTTTTTCGTTGAGGTAAAAAAAAAATATAAGATCTTTACGAGAAAACTGTATGTTCTAATGTAAGTATTAATATTCATCATAAACATCTATAATGATTAATAAGCTGACTTGTGTAAGTACGATTTGAATTTAATAGTCTTCTCTTACGCTTGGTAACCTATTTACTGAGTAAGATTATAAACTTTATAGGATATTATATAAAGCTAGATTATGAACCTTACAATCAGTGGCTTTTAAAAAATATATAAAATATGTAGAAAGAACTCCTTGTTTCCTGAGCCGAGCAGTAACTCTAATTAAAGTTCCGTATGTAATTCGTAGTCTACGCGAATGTCTTCGATGTACACAGATTTATTTCGTTCTATTTATTATGATTTTGATTCCATTTGTCTATTTCCTATAGTTCTTTCTCTCGAGGCAAGACTTATTATTAAGGTGAATAGCGTTTTGTGCAATTAGCTGACTATTTGTCATGTTATTTTTATTAACCAGTTTATTGAGCGAGTTATGGTTCATAAGTCGTTTAACAAAAAGAGAGCAATGCAGAAGTAAGTTTGTATAATATAATGACAAAGGGAATTAAATTATGGCTTTAATTAGATTGTAGCACCATCGGTGCCATTTATATTTCAGAGTAAATGTAAATTACCGCTTTCCTCTTTCATAAATCACTTCATGGGTCTTGCAATGGAGGAGGTCACGAGGTCACGCAATTTTATAGTTCGCTAATATTATCATCCTTGTCCTGTATTATGACGGGCTGATAATTAAAGCAATGGCAAATAAGGACTTTTTGTTCCTTAATAGAAATATAAATTACACATATTTAAGCAAAGTTGCTTAATAATATATTTAAGAAGGAAATAATAACTTACTTAAAAAATCTTACTTTTATTTTATTTATACTTTTGAGAGACTTTTCTATGTCAGTATTTTATGATGGTTAAATTGCAATTTCAAACTATTTATTAGTTTCACCGCAATTACTTATCAGAGAGACCTGATAGTGGTTAGTGATGCCATCAATATAATCATATGCAAATATTGTAATTGAAAAATAGTGAATGTTTCAAGATTCGGCCATTAATACGAGCTGCAGTCATGTCATGTATCAGTCATGTCATGTCATGACTACAGTTTGGCTTAGAATATTTTAAAGTCAATAATTATTTTTTTTCAATCTAACAAATGGAACAAAATAACTGAAACAAATGATTATAATAGAAAGCCTAACTTAAAAAACGAAGCAAAACTAAATTGTTTGTGAGAAACTAGGAATTTCTCAATTAAAATTTTCTGTTCGATTTCTCAAGTTCGCAGAGTAAATAAGTACACTGTTTGCCTTACTGGGAAACTTTAGATGCTTTGTTAGCTGCTCTCAATTTCGCTGCAGTATAATAAGCCTTGTTTCAAATTTACTCAGCGTAGCGAAAATTCTTTAAAGTCGGTGTGAAAGATAATTTCTTTTCTGGGGTAAAGTTTTTTAATATATACTTATTGTCTATTGGCAATCTTAGTTTAAAAATAAAAATATTATATATTATTGTTATGTTTTAAGTTGGAAGTATTCAATTCCCTGTGCTTCAGCATATAAATTGAACCAGTGGCGTAGTTAACTATTCTGGTCTTCATCGGCCTCTCAGTTATTTTTGTTTTACATTTTCATTCTACAAATCAAATTTGACTGTGTCTCATGAGTCAAACTATGTACTCATATATAAAATATAAAATGTTGTAAATCTATTATAAGTAAAAATAGTATCCATGGACTTTCTCGCCGTTTTTGTCGATATTTCATAAATGCAATGTGTGCCTAAATGAATAAAATAGTTTGATTTTAAATATATATATTAGATTCACATAATTACTTAAGTAATATTTTATCTTATTTAATAAATTGATTTATTTTATAACTCAATAAAAACAATAAGTTATTACAAGTTAATACAATAGTAAGTTTTATTTTGGTAGTTAAAGATGAAATTTGGTAAGTAGTGTGGAATGAAGGATTATTTAGTTCGAATTCTTTCTGTTTCTGTCTCGAGACATTCACAAATCTCAAAGTAGCCCAAGTTTGTAATATTAATGTTTCACAGATTATTTAAAAAATTACTTCACTATACTAATTACTACTTTGAAGTAATACGAAAGTACAACACGATTTTTTAACTTCTCAATATTATATTTTTCACGATTAGGAAGCTTCTAATAAAATAATTATATATTATTTTTTTATAAATAGGCACTCAGTTATATATCTTCATCAAAATATAATTATTTTCAAAAATATTTTTGTTATTATTTTTTTAATATATTTAGTCAACATAATTCTAAACGACTAAGACGTTACAAAGTTGTCCATTATAGGACTATTGTTAAGAGCCCCCTAAGATAGACAATCTTTGTCAGGTCAAAACACTTCATAATTAATAATTATCCTTAATAGCGACTTAAAATAATTCTCTTAACTATTAACTCAATTGTAATAGGGTGACATGAAAAAGAATATACTGGAAGTAGCGGAACTAGGATTACTATATGAGTAATTACATAAGTAGCCTGTATTACACTGATCTGAATCTTTACTATTGTTTGTTAACGTGATCACACGACACATGATATTCAATCACTACTCTGGACTGTACTGTCCAAAATATAAATATAAATCTTCCACAATTCGATAGTTACATACAAATATTAGCATATATGGATATGTTTAATATAATTACTTAACTATTCTGGAATGACGCATACATAAGCCGTAAATTCAAAATATAATAAAATTTTAATTTAGTTAAGTCGCTCAGCATCAAGGCAACGAATTTCCCGTCCGTAAAATTATTAAATTAGGATTATTTTAATGAAACGCTGTATTCTATATTGTTTGCTAAAACATTATACAATTTTATTATTAATTATTACATTTAATTAATTTTATATCATTGTCTCATTTATCACTAAAGTCTCTTTTTATCTATATTTTATCTTTTTTTATCTATTTTTAAATATCGCTAATGATATATATAAAAAGTTGATTTCACAGGTTTTAACACTTTGCTATAATGTAAGTAAAAACTTAATATCGTGTTATAATTTTGACGAAAGTTACGCGGATGCAGAGGTATGAAATTTGGCACATTTAAAGTGTATATGAAGAATGAGAGCAGAAAGCTAATATTTTTAAATACAGGAATTGGAAAACATTAAATTAATAAAAAATCAACTTATGCGTTTTACAAACACAAAGAAAGATTAAAATATTAATTGTCTACATTAATACTCCAATATTATTTGTTAACATTAGTACTCAATGTGAAATATATAATTTGACGCAGAATAATTTGTCAACGGACATAACAGAATAATATTTGAAAAAGATAAATACAATGACTATAAAGGTGTATCTAATTTCAAACCTTTAGTAAACATTTAAACTTTTATTACGACGTTACTTTATGTTATTTTTTATTCACATGTAAACTCGATTTTAAAAAGGATTTATAACTTATTGTGTGAAAGTCGCTATAATATAGACCTATTTATATATAGAGCCAATTCCATTACTATTTACAGTAAGATATTACACAGTCTATAAGGTGAGTTAATAAATACAAGAACATTTTTTTTCACTAATTTTGCTAATTATAAAATAAAATTAGAGGAAGAAAAAAAAACTCTTTAGTTTTATTTTTATAAATTCATAAGTTTTTTTTAAAATTTCTTCACTACATTATAATCGTGACACCTTTTGTAGTGAAGACCTTTCTTGCATGGGTATTATTGTAGCTATATTTATTGTGGCGTAGACAGCTCTTTTACAATAATAGCTTACACTAAAAACACTATGAATTCTATTAAATGCTATTTCACCACAGACGGTAACGGATTTTCGCTTCATCGGGAACGCACTAAGGAAATTAAATACGAGGGTATTAACTTAATATTTATTGGGGTTATTGACTTTCATAAATATAGATACTTTAATATTCAATCATATATTTTTTTTCATTCAACAGCAGTGGTTTCCGTGCTGTTGAATGAATTAAACTGCTTCCTTCCCTCAAGTAATAGAAATAGACATTCAGATCCGGTTTGTTGTTCGCGTGTTATGATATCCCCAAAGTTACAAGTTTGTTTCATCGTGAAACAAAATCTATTCTGTTGAGACAAAATAAAACCTTTCTATTTCTAATTTAATTTTGATACACATTTTGCAAAATTGAAAATATTGTTTTTAACTAATAATTGAGATCCCATTCTGTGTGATTCTATTCCTTGACGTTGCGTTGGAAAGTCACATCCTTATGCCTCTTCTACCACATTTATCAGAGACAGTGCTCCGGAGCTATTTGATTTGATCCCTGCCGCTAACTCATTATTCATCATTCATTATCGCACTGCACACCCCTGCCTGCATTCTATTTCCTGGAAGCATAGCACTCTTTATTAGTGCTGCTCTCAGGAAACTTTCTGCCAAAAATTATCGAAATCAGACTGATATGACATGGAAATTTAAAAAAAGTCTACTCAAAGTTCGTCAATCCTCTAATATGGGAAAATACCGTAGGCGAAGTTGATCATGTACTACTTTTTAGTCAAATTTAAATTTACTTACAAAAAATCGTAGGTACTATGTACTCGTATAACGAAATAAAACTGACACGCTAAGCAAATTGAAAATATTTATTTTATCTTACCGCAAAGTTATAAATATATGAAATGTCACTGTAATTGTTTAAAATTTAGTTAACCCTAATACATTAATGGTTCTCATAACATTACAGAATTATAAGCCAAATTCACGACAGTCATTCTATGCTCATAAACGCGCCAAAGCATTTAAGTTTGCAAGTGCATATGATGTTAACTGTAGACGATATTTGCCTTAAAATGAGACTAAGTTATGTTCGAGATGTAAACTGGAGAATTCGCCCTCGCGACTCGTTGTCTCCGGGGAATATAATAATATTAGAAGTTTAAAAAATCGTATATAAAAAACTTAAAACTATAATGTAATATATTTCTGTAACTTGTTAACATTTGGATTTATAACAAATGTTAATGGCTTTCGAAAACTTGTGCAGATGTACAATTTCCTGCGAAATTACCAATTAAAATCATGACAAAATTGTTTTAAAATTACAATGAAAGGTAGGGACAAATGTCTATGGACATTAATTAAAAAAAAAACAAATGTTACTTCAATTTTTTTTTTATTTTTCGTACTTCATTTTTATTGTAACTTCGTTTTAAAAAGAAAAAAAAATCTATATTTTGTATTCTAATTTTAATGTATTTTTAATGTACATCACGAGTAAGAAACGTTCATACATAGCTTAATAGCTCTTAATCACATTATCGAAGAATATATTAAACCATATTAAATCGCTATGATTTTTATAATTATTGAAATTTTAAATTATAAAATATAGGTGATTCCTCAAAGTGCAAGTGTAAAGCTGAAAATCAGTTACGAAGATGACGCATCTGTAAAGTTACTTAACGATCATCAGTTTATATTAGATAAGATAGAGCTGTCAGGGAAATGTATTTACAATAGTAATATTGGAGTAGTTGTATTACCTTCGTTGATTTTAAGATTAAATATTGTATATGTCACTCTATGTAAAATCAAATATTACTTACTAAATTTAATTATTGCTTATTCTGTATATTTTACTAGCAGACCCGGCCACGCGTTGCTATGACTATGGTTTTTGATATATTACATTGTAGTAAACTATTTAAAGGGTAACGGTAAGAGAACATCTGTCATAAGAACCATAATGTTTTCTTACAGTCGATATTAAGCAAAAATGAAAACAAAATAATTAATTTTACATTTTATTATTTTTTTTCCAAGTTTGTACCAAATAAGTATATTACAAAGGTTTTAGTAAATAACATGGAAAACTGGACTTACAAATGAGGTATGTTGATCAGATAGTTTAAGATTGTTACCCGTAATAGTAATTATTTTGAATTTTAAACATTTATAATTTATTTAATTTAGCACCAATGAACAATATTTTTCGTTAACCTGTCTTTAGCTAACACAAATAGATTCGACGGTTTTCTTGTTGTAAATAAGTGTTGAGTAAGTCGGTTGCTGGACGATTAGGTGAAGGCATACCATAATGATGAAGTGGTAATTCAAATTCAATTAGCACTAACGTTTCGTTATACATCTCGGGCGTGTAATCTATGGTTTGGCATTGACCTCTTTGTCCAATTCAGTGCAATACTTACATGTAGTTAGAAAAATGTATCATGTAATACAGTGGTAATTTAAACTATTATAAAGAAACTTACCGTAATTCTATATTTAGATTATTGAAGGTTAAATTGTAGCATTTGGCTTTATAAATAAAAATAAAACCTTTTTCCTAGGACCCCAATAGTCAAAACAATTGTTTTCATAGAATAAAACACAAAAGCCGCTAAACACAAAAGTCAACTACGACAGTAAATTGCCTGTTCTTGATGCAAGTAAATTGCGCTACTATTCCCAGTTAGCGCTTAATGGTTGTAATCACAATGAACCGCTCGAGTTGCGCCGCATTACAAAGCACTAGTTGACGTCAAATCTGTTTTTTGTAAATGTTGTTTTTAAACGAGAATGGCAGTACATTTATTACCTTTATTCTTTAAAAAGTTGTTGTCTAATTATAATCTAGAGGTATTAATGTTTCCGTCCTGGGTTGTTTTAAGACAGGACAAAACTTCAATAGATAAAATAGAAATAGAAATTAAATTTTATATATAACATTTTTTTTCTTTACTTTCGGATTAAAATGGAAAATGCCACAGTGAGCGTCTACGTGTCTAAATTAATATACTACCGAAATTTCGAGTATCTCCAAGTTTCTGGTCGATTATATTATGTGGCTAATAAAAGTGTACTATTTTGTTCAGTAAAAGTAAACAAGAAGGAGTATTCTGCAAATTATACGAGATAGAACGAGTATCCAAGCTGGTATCGACTGAAAATCGAAAGCGTATCACTGCGTCATATCATGTAATTGCGTTCCAGCTACAGACGACATATTTACAATAATGTTTAAACATTAACACATTCCACAAGACGGGCGGTCAATTTGTTCGTACATCTTTGCTACGTCATGTTTAAATAGTTTTGCAATCACCCCTGTCCAATCTATATTTATATTTTACCTTATAGATGGTGACCGCATGTAAATATGTCGCTTTTACCTCTTAACCCGATATTGGATCAAAGTCTTTATATTCAATTTATGTAGTTCGGAAATTACTAATCTTATACTATTAGAACTAAATTTATCCGTTATTGTGATGATTCAATCTTTATTATATTTACGAACAATATTTAGAATAATAACTATTGTAGTGTACTGTACTAAAACATAGTAAAGAATAATTTAACTATAATATTAAAAAAAATAGTTAAAAGTGGAAATAAAACTTCAAAAGTGGAAATGAAGTTTCAAAAAAATAAAATATGCTTTATTGAATTACAACAACAAATTAAAAAATATATTTGACTGTGACCAAAATAAAAAAAGGTTGTTTTTTAATAAAAAGTATCCTATGTTACTTCTAATACCAAAATATGTATACAAAGTTTTACAATGATCGGTTGAGTAGTTTTCACGTGAAAGCGTAACAAACAAACTTACTTTCGCATTTATAATATTAATAGGGATATATGTATATACAAAAAATTTGTATGACCCACTATTAAGATAAAAGTAAGATTTTAATAAATTGAGAAAACAACATCTGCTAATTAATTAACAAAATAAATAATACAATATTAACAAATGAGAAATGTTTTAATTTAATTTTGCTCAGACTTTAAATGCAAATAAAAAAGTTTTGATACGATGATGATAAGTGCTTTATAAAAAGCATAAATATTTTCAGGAATTTACACGACCCTCGTAAATACAACATTATGGAAGTGGCTTTTCAACTTATAATTAAATTACACTTACTGTTTGTATATTTATGAACCTTGCATATGACTTACAAAAATACAAAATGCTGTTTTGAAAAAAAATATATGTTCAACAAAGTATTTGATTTCGTGAAAATTTTATAACTAGGAAGCGGTTATTAATTGATACCAATAGTAAGCAATACTATCCAAAAAGATAATTTAATTATTCAAGCCTATGTTCTTGAACTAATGTAACAAACTAGAATTAACTTCAATTCTTGTTCATTTATATTAAGCAAGTAATTAGTTTGTCAATAATTTGACAAATTTACAATATCTACATATTTATTGATAGTATATTTAATATATCCTTAAAACATCAAAACAACACTAAATTAACAAGGTATTTCTTGCTTTATTAACATTTTAAAATAACTAAATAGTTTTAATTAACTGTCACTTACAACTGCTTGTATTTTATTTAGAAATATCTTTTGTTTTGTTTGTTTAATAAAGCTATAATTTTGAAGCGATGTAAAATAGATTTTAGTGACAAATCTTATCTCAAATCTTTCTCTTTTCTTGTCTTCACTGTCTCTTTGTATACTTCAAAAATCAATCAAATATTTTTTTTTTTCGGATTAGTGACTTCTATTTCATAGCCTATTTATTGATGACGAAATAATACAAGTGATATTATCCTGGGATACACACAGTTCGATCACAGACACACGGATCTTTAAGCAAAATGGTTTAAATATATAATATTATTTTATGAATATATGAGCTGAACAGGAATTTTCAGCTTTCAAACAAAAACAAAAACTTTTCGTTGATGTTATTATTAACATTGAATGAATGAATACATACATTTAAAGTATAATGGTTTGTTTGTGACAATACGGATTATTTACTTTAAAAGAGACCACGTGCAAATAATTTTGTTTCCAATCAGCAGCCTGCACTGTTACTGTCCCATGGCTTCCACTAAAAGTTTCACCATCTAACCGACTTAATATTAAGACTTTGTTGAATATTTGTATAAACACAATATTGTTATTGTAGTATTATTAAGGGAATTTTCTTTACTTGCCATCCTTACAGAGTATTTTTTGTATACTTAAAATATGTAAGATATTTTAATAATTTATTAGATTGGAATGGTAAAATATTTAATGATTTTCAGTATTAGTTCGTCAATTGACTAACTGTTGCTAATGTAAATGTATCTGATAACAAGGTAGTTAAAAACGACCCCCGCATGATTTCATGTGGCTGTCGATCTCTTCAGTGTCTGGTCAGCGTCACAAAGTATGATTAAAATTTGTAACATTATTTTAGTATTATAATAGTCAAATGTTATTCTATATAACTATATTTTTTACTATAAAATAAGTGCAGTATTGTTACTAAGAAAATAATAAAATATTGATTTGTTATCTTTCTTTGATTGCTTTAGATAGCATTCAATACAAATTTAATTATGGCAAGAACTATTTTTGCCAACAAAAACAAAATTTACTTTAGTCAAAGTATTGTAACCTACACGAGACATTCAAATTATTTGATCTGGAATTACATTATCTTTCTAATATCTCAAAGCTGATCAATAATAATAAGCTTAATATTAGTACTAAGTGCCTACACCTGTAATGGATTTGTATCTGTTCACTAAATACGACTAAATCTGTTAATCCACTTTGAAGATTCGCATTATGAAATAACACAGACTGATATTAAGAACAAAATTATCTTATTTGCTGAAAGTTATAATAAAATGATCTTAGATCACAAAACATGTAGTATTTAATATATTTTATAGTTAATAACCAAATTAGAGGGCTGCAATAAAACAATACTTCTTATAAGCGAAATATTACAGAAATGAAAACTGATACGATATCAATAATACAATCTTATAAATCTTATTAATCAAAGGTTTTCGGAATCATAGCTAGGAAAGGGATTAATATAACATTTTTATTTTTCATTATTTCGAAAGATTTTTTTACATTTTAAATATAATTTTTTGGAGATTTTTTTTTATTTTACAACCTACTTTATCTAGTTGATGCTTTCGACTCTGGTCGCGAATGAATAAATTAATTTTTTCTGCACAACGACATCTACTGAATTTGGTTTATGTGATTTTACCTTCATCAAACATTGTTTTCGCAATAAAATTATAGAACTTTCTCAGGTTCAACCCACTCAGCGTTTTCACCGTAAAATTGTAACAGACAGACAGAGTTATTCTCGCATCAATTATTATATCAAGATAAATAATATTGTTTGCGAATAAGCACAACCTCAATTTGCAAATGTCATTATTTAAGCCTATGGGGTTCTATAACAAGATTAAGTTTTTTATATTTTTAATATATTAAGAAGGTTTAAAATAAATGCTAGAAAAAAATGTTATGCATTTAAATAAAAAATATGCTGGTGCTATGAATGGAGCTGTTTGAAATAATTCTACATAAAAGAAGTGTATTTGTTACTTTCTCGGCTTAACTGAGATTTATTACAAATTGTGACTAGCAATTAACTTGTAACTGTAACAGACTTTTACTTCACCCTTACGATTTCGATCTAAACAGAAAAATAAGGACAAATTAGTTCAATTTGTTGCAAAAATTTTAAAAAGTTGTATATTAATAATATTACCAAATTATTAAAAATAAAGCGTATTCTGATTAAAAATTATAATTTAAAATGTATGTGAAATGGTCGGTAAAATGGTTTAATTATTTTATATATTATAATTAATTTTCTTTAAATTTTCTTAACATATTAATGATGTAGGTATATTTTGTATATTTGAACAGTTTATGTATAGTTTATTATAGAATTGCAGTTGCAGACTATTAGATATGCATATATATATCATATACTCGGGAGGCCTGTTATTGAAGTAGTATTAGAAGTTTGAAGTAATGGTTAGAGAAACTGAAGTCTATAAAAATAAAGGCACTGCACTGTAAATAAATTAACAAAAAGACAAAATTATTTTACAATATGTTACTAAAATTTTAAGTCAGAGTACTTTTAATTCTAATAACAAAAGTTTTTAGTTACCATGTTGATGTTTAAATAAAAAAAACAGTCCAGTAAGACTAGTTAACTTTTTTTTAGTGTGAATTAAAGTATTAAAGAAAGAAAAAACTGTTCTGTTCCGTTAATAGAAATTATTAAACCAACGCTCTCATTGAACTATCGATTTTAATACCTTATGTTGTTAAGCTCATTAATTATTATTTGCGAATTATGTCATAAATCAAAAGAGATTAAACAAGATTTGTCGTCGACAGTTGAAATTAAGATATTACCTTTATTATATAATCTACCCATTCAATATTTATTACATATAAGTTTTAAAGTCGAGACACTTGTTATAGATATATAATTTATAAAACATTCCCATATCTTGTGAACTGTATAAAAAGAAAGCTGGTATAAATAAAACATTATTTTTAGATCTATTCCCACAATAGCTTTTTAGAGTTGACGTTAACAATACAATATATAAAATAAGAAATATAAGATAGTAATATAAAATAAATATAAAACATAATACTAAATTCTGTATTAAGAGGCTAAGAAAAATTATTAAATAGTTATATATTCGGAATCTGAAATTGAAATAGTTACTCATTCTTTCTCTCGAACTCCTATTACTGCACCTACGTCTAGCGCCATCTTAAATTGAAATACATATTAATTTATATTTTGGATGCTATTTGTACTCGACATAAAAAACTAAAGCATTATTAAGGAATATATATTAATTTGAGTTAATATATATTCCTTAGTTTTAATTATATACCATTCAATACCAAATATAAATTTGACTATCACTTAAATTAGGCAAAGTCAAACTGTGCCCAATTAATTGTAAGAGAGGCTTAAGAAAGTAAGAAATTTGGCTAAGCACTCAGGCTTGAGGGAATGTGACATGGGGCAATTAGAAAACAATAATAACTTAAGAATACTTCCTGTATTTTTGACTATTTCTGTCACTCCAAATTTTATTTTTCAATGTCACAAATTTAAATTATTTGTAATTTTTAACAGTATAAATAAAATTGTATTAAGCATTTTGACGTGTCGATAACACTCAGCAATGACATCAAGGGAACTCGGAACATTGTATAAATAGTACTGTATCCTGCGGTTCGTTAACTTACTTTTAATTTCGCTTTTGTGAAATTTACCCCCGAATTTAACTGAAAATATCCTGCTCAAATCTGTAAAAAAAGCAAATCTATACTGAAACCACAAATATGTCAATTTTCAAAAGTTAATACCCACAACGCAGGTTAAACAGAACAATAGAGTTATTCTTGTGACGGTTAAAAATATATATATATTTGTCCAAATGATTTACTGCTTGCGTCAGGAAAAGAGGAGGGAGAACACACTTGTACCTATTGCTTCTTCTTCCTTTGCATCCGCGCTGTTCTGTTAGTGTGTGTTACATGTACAAAATAAACTGTAAAAAAATTGTACGATAGATGTACATTACTAAAGTTTATATATAAAATATTAAGGAGATCTCCATGTTAGCTGATTATGTTCTGTTCAGACAATTTCATTACATACACCGACAGACCACGAAGTTCCACAAATAAAGCGCTGTCTCAAAATAGTCCTTTCAACAAAATCATAGAAACTGAATAAAATATAAAATAATATTATGTTTTATTGTAAGAAAAATAAATTTTCTGATCAAGGCTTTTTGATTAATAAAATTTATATAAAGCTTTTATGCTTTTTCTTGCCACGGTACGGTGTGCGGTACGGTGTACGGTGCGGTGCGGTGTACGGTTGTCATGCAAATTAATTCTGTTAGTACTAATATTACAGAATTGATAAGCATAATTCTAAACTTTATTTAGTGGTAAAATGATAAGTGCAGTTTATTTCAGTTGCTACCAAGAACAAATGTATGTTATATATTTGTTAAATATTAAATAAATTCTATTTCTATTACTAAACATGTAATGTTTGTCCAATAGAGTTTATACCAAGTTTGTGATAGTTATAGGTGAGCCGATTATCAAATTGATTACTAAAATATTAGAAAATCTTTCAGAGAAAGAAACTTTTGGTTTCATGAATTTATAACTTCTTTTCTCACTTGTCCGCTTTGAACTTATTTCGCATAATAATATAAATGAGAAAACTTTTTTGTCTTCGTCTTTTTCTTGCTTATGACAAAACAATTATAAGCCTTATTCTATTGGAGACAATAAAACTGAAGTGAAAGACACAAATACAAAGTAATAAAATACAAGAAAGCTCCATCTTGTCGCTTTTACGATACTCATATGAAGGTTTAACGAGTATCGGAATAGTTTTGAATATTTCGAGTTATACATAAATAAATACAAGGAAAAACTAACATTACAATGAACGAAAAGATAGATAGATGTATTCAAAATAAATTGACTTATCAAATAAATCTTTAAATGAAGAAATTAATTTTACTAAGAAATTTAATATTACACTAATTAAAACAACATGATGTAGTAGTAGTAGTAGTAATACCCTGCGCTGATATCATACGACGACGGAATATTCTTTGCTTTTCCTAACAAACAACGTTTTAGCTACGACATGTCTTTAATTTTTAATAAGAAAATAACTTTATTGTTGTATTTACTGGATAAATTTATTATATTTCTCTATGTTTATTAAGAATCACAAATTTTAGGTTCAAATATCTTAAAAAAAAAATACATTCAAAATATTCAGGTTAAAGGAAGGACAAACATTTAAATTTTTAAGTCATATAGAAAAGCCTGTAAAAGACAAGGCCACTTAATATATCTACGTTCAAGACAAGAAAAATGTTTTTCACTCATCAGTTGGTACTTTACTTTTATTCATGTGAGCTTCATCCTGCTTGGTTTGTTTATCTTCCATAAAGACAAATCATTTATGTCCCAATTTCTCACTGATGAAGTAAGTCTCACTTGCGCTTAAATATGCTGTTATATAACCATCATTGGGATTTTATAAGTGGCGATTAATCAACATTAAAACAATATTCAAATACCTCGATCGACAGGGTCGATCGTGTTAGGTAGATTCCCGTCGGTCGTATCGACAAAGAAAAACTAGCTAGCAGTATTTTACTGGTCATTACGAGTCTTATGACGGGTCATACTGCATATATTGGGTGAGCGGGGAACCACCCCCCACCCCTATCTCCTAAACGGGGGGTCGCATTAAAAAACTTTTCGGACAAAAAAGTTTCCTCTTTTAATTTGTTAATTTTCTAAGATTTTTTCGACCGCAAAATTTTGCCTCCTTCTGTGACTTTTTTCGGTTTTTAATTTTCAACCCCCCTAGCCCCCAACCCCCCGACCGATTTTCCCCGTTCAAGAACTTAACCTTCATTTTGTCCTTAACAATGTATATACCGAGTTTGAAAATCCTCCGCCAATATTTGCGACCTGTAGCGTGTCCCAAAGGTTTGCACTTTCAGCCCCCCTCCCAGACCCCCCTTTCACTTTTTCAAAAAAAACGAGATGTTACGTATGTCCTACTAATTTATCCTATCGTTTTGTGAAGTCAGATTTCGCCTACGATGAATTTGGACTAATGGATCAGATATACATATATATATAGAGGGATATATAAATTTTTTTTTTCGACAGATTCTCAATCTCCAGTTCATAAACGGCGTAGCGCCCCTACTCTGAGGTCTGGGTCCCGTCATCGCATCGATTGCAATAGGTAGATTCATCTATGGAATCTACTTAAAAATACCTACAAGGCGTTAATTATATAAATATATAAAAAATAAACGGCTTTTTTGTATATTTTTCAATTCAGTCCAAACTCACTTAATGTGTCTTATATTCGCTATAAAAATTTAAGTGTCGTATTTAAAGATATCTTGTATTTTCTGTTTTTAAAGCTGAACTATGGTCTCCTTCGACGTAAAAAGTTATGACTTCGACGATAAAGCTGAACTACCTGGCGGCTTACAGAAACTGTTGAGGGCTAGATATGTTTAGGGCTCCCAATGAAAATCATCGATTTTTTAATATATATTAAAGACCTAACATTTTGTACGTAGCAAATCTTTTTGGATGTTAGTTGTACTAGCAAGTACTGGAATAGTTAACGTTTAGTTATCGTTGGAATGAAAATTACACCCATTATGGTAATGACAGGTGATAAAATTCGCAACTGACCGGGAGCTGCGCTATCGAAATTCCATGAATATATTATTTTAGACTGGAAAAAAGAACAAGTCGATAGATATTCTGCATTATGTGAATCTTTAATTTTGTAAAACATGTATGATACCAATTATTTTTTTATGATATGACTGTTATAGGCAGTGCAACGCAATGTAAAACTCAGTTATCGTCATAAAGGCTTGAGATGCTCTTTAGAAAATAATATTTAGATGTTCAGAATCGGCATTGACGACTTAAGATTGTTTCAACTACATTTATTTATGAAATAACTTATTCTAAAGTTAAATCTTAAATAAAATAGGCTGAAGCTTGAATAATTCTTTTAATTAAAACACTTGTGTTTAATTAATAAAAGATTTTAATAACCTTTCTGCAAATAATTTTATTAATACTGTTGAAATAATGACTTCATTTTGATTAATAAAGTAATAAATAAAATGCGGAAAATATATATTTAAATATTATGTAAACTCAATTGCATTTTCATTTTAAAAATTTTCAGTAAAGTATTATGATTATGATTATGATTGATTATGATCATTTTCGTCCAAGGCAGGAGTTGGAAAAATATCATGAACAGTTTATGATTATTTATAATCAAATATATAAACTTATATTTATCCTGAAAATCTATACAATATTTTTAAATAAAAATATAATCACAATTAAGAACACAAATTTATCTCTTTATTATGTAATTTAAGTTAACGTGTAACTTTTCTCAAAGCCAGTGAATGTATTTGCTCCAGCAATACTCAATTGAATAATTAAAAGTACATTGTGTGCTTTCTTGTGATTAAATTTTCATGGAAGGGAGCACCTGAATTGAATTAAATCCATTGGGGAATATTTCCATTACTTGTTTTTTTATATTTCACTTTTTCCTAACATATGGATTTTCCTTAAAACGTGAAACATAAAACATTTTATAAGCGCACTGTACCTGTGGTCGTTTGAAATTAATAAATGTTGACTTGAATTTTTGTTTGAAATAAAGCAGATATTACCTGTTTCATAATATTATAATATTGAATATTTTTGTAAACTTAAATGTTTTTTAAAAATTGTAATAAACAATCTATTACAAGTATAGAATATTAGTATTATAGTTGTATTATTAAAACTAAAGCAGTAATAGTGAATATATTGCCTTTACGAGAACTATTGCTTAATATTGTGATTTAAAAATATTCATTTCACTTTCTTACATATATTATTAAATGTTTTATTTAATAATAAAAAAAATCCATAAAAATATCTTAACATTTGAATGAGCATTAAATTGAAAACTATTTATTTATATGGATAGAAAAAAACATATTTGTAACATTACTAACATTACACTACGAAATATATAACTGATCTACTACAGATAAGTTAAAAAATGACGTGTCAAATCGCATTCGTGAGAAAACTTTTTGAAGTTCTAGATCGATTCTTTATCATGAACCAAGAATATGACGCGTATCTGTTAACAGGCAGATCACCTAAATCATTCGATATTTTTCTTTGAAGTGTAAAAAAAAGAAAAATTACATAACATATTTCTTTCCCTGGTTGCTTACCGTCTCAGCAATGACACGATGACAAGCGTCACGTGCCTTCATTTAGAATGTGTTTTGTTTTAAGGTCTGTGATAGATACATTTTAATTCGTACATAGAATAATAATTAAATGCGTATCTTGTAATAAACTATTCTCATTTGCATATTTTTTTTTCATAATATCATTCATAAAGTCATGTTTTTAAAAGTATGTATAAAAAAAGGTATAGACAAAAAAAGAGGCAAAAAGTTTGCGATAAGTTTTGCAACAAAAACTTATTTCTTAAATATGTAAAATAATTCTAAACGGAATAGAAGCAGTTATAAGTAGCAGTAATAAAAAACTGTTTAGTTTTTGTAAAATTTAATAATTTAAATTATTTTATTAAGGATTGCATATGCATCTTTATAGAAAGAAATAGTTGTTTCCGGTACAGACATCTCGTTAATAATACACATAATATTAATATACATAATATTTTAAATGGATATGTGCTTTCTGAGGTACCCGTTACTTACTTACTTTCAACACAAAAACAATTAATACTGCAAGAATTAATATATCTTTTATTTTTAATCACTTTAATAAAACGAAGTGTCTTGAGGGAAATACATCTTAAAAGAATATCTCAAGTGTATTTATTTCATCGCAGACAAGTAATATAAATTGAATTACCTTTTTAATTAAAACTGGAGTAACGTTTATTTTAGTGATATTTTGATAAGGGTTGTATAAATTATGAAACGAGTAGTAGTTACAATATGTACAAAAATAAGTTTAATATTATTATTACTGTTATTTTGTCAGTTCCGATAAAAATAACAATAAAATAGTTTAACCATTAATAGCCTTTCGATTTTAAATACAAGAGACCTGACAATAACTATCCGGTTGAAGAATATATTGTATTGCATTATTTCTAAATTCATCTTGCGTTTTTGTTTTATATAAATAATATATTACCAATGTAAAATTTTGCTCAACGCTTGCCGTATTTGATCCCTTCCTTATTTCACGTCTGAATTATCATGTTTATGCACGTCACCGTGGTATGTAGGATGATGGAGCTCGCCTTTCAGCTTTGTGATTCACTGAAAGAAGACAGAATGATTTTCAAAATATCTTTAAATCTTATTATAAATATATGTGCATAATCAATTTCATTTGTGAAACTGTTAAATATTTGACATGTTTTTATTATATTGTTATTATTCTGTTTTTAATACATCGCTGTTTTTGAAGTTTATATATTGATAGTAACTTTTTAAAAATTACTTGTTATTTTCAATACTTGTTAATGCCTAAGACATTAAGAAATTTTAAGGTCTAATAGGAGAGAGAGTTTGTATAAGAGTTCTATCATTTTCATATTTTCATATCCAAATTTAATACAAAATAAATTAACAGCATTAATGAAAGGCACAAGTAAAGAATTGACTTGAAACAAAGTCAATCAATCGGCTGTCAACATCGTTAATACTTTTAGTGTTGATAAGTAACTAGGATTAGTATTGCAAGCTATATAGGAACCTCTATTTTAATTTAGCATTTAACATATTAATGTTAAGGAAAGTGTTAAGTGGAGTGATCTCATAACGAAGTTATAAAAGTAATATCCCTCTAAAACACCATTTAATATATCAAGAAATCGAGAGCATTGAATATTTTTTTGCCCAGATGACTCTAAAAACTTTGATCAAATATAACTAAAGTTAGAAAACATCATAAGATCCACACATTGTTCTGTTATATTGCATCTTACAAACATTTATTACTGTGATGAATTATATTATATTAATTAGATATACAATAAAAATTAAATAATAAATATCCTATTAGTAAATGTCTTTATGTCAATCAAACAAGCTGTTTGATTTTTATAGAACATAAGTCTATCTGTGATTCTCTGAAATCTTTGATATCTCCCAAAGTCAACAATCAACGAAACGGTTCATGGAATATCAAAGAACTTTTATTTTTTTTTTATAAATGAGATAACATTTCAAAATTAGAGTCACTAAGGCGATAACTGTTTACAGCTCATTGCATTCATTGGCTCGATTCCTTTTTATTGACCTCTGTGTTTCTACAGAATCTAACTTTGGCAGTAAATTCACTTTAGTGGAGTGGAAACATAAATTATTTTTTATTGTTCCACCAATCTAATGAATTTATGAAATGGTAAGAACAAGTATACTTTATAACGCTAATTTACTTTAAATTATATATTTGCTTTCCTTTACATTGATGAAATGTTTTATGTTTTATTTATTTTTTTTATTATTTTAATAAACTTTGAAAATTTAATAGAAATTAAAGATCAACTTAACATCACCTGAAATAATGCTATTGGTATTTAAAAAATATATTTTCGAGCAAGAAATTGAGAAATGTGAGTGATATTATCCCATTTCTAGCATACTTGTATCAAGAAGAACTTATTAAACTAATCGAATTGGCCTTTCCCTTGGCTCCTAATATTCTACTTATCTAAAGACTAACTTTATAAATAAGAAAATTTTATTAGCAACCACAAGCCACCACAACCAAAAAAACACATCAGGCGGCGAACTTATTTCGTAGATGCTTAACCACCGAAATCTGAACACAGAACTAAAATTATGCGAATATATATTTTCAGATTCTTCGTATTAGTCTGTTCATATCTACGTTCATATTTCATATTGTTTGTTTATTCATGTCGCTGTCGGTTTTCAGCTTCATATGTTAGATGTGAGTCGAGAAAGCTCGTATGGTGTAAGAAAAAGAACACTTTCAAGTTTATTTACTAAAGGTAGGAAAAAATACCTTATAACAGTTACATTTCAATAAGCATAACATGATTATATGTATGTATCTGTATATATGAAAATCCCGTGTCACGATCTTTGTTTGCACTAATCTTTAAACCCACTGAACCGATTCCAATGAAATTTTATAAATATCAGGATTTTGTTTGGTCTAACTGTCTTTTAGACAGGTAAGTTTTTATTTCAATTAATAGTTTTTATTATTTTATTGCAAAACTTAAGCTTTCATGTTTTTAAAAGATTTAAATCACTGCTTTCCGAAGGCAGTATTATGAATAAAATTTTAATTTATGAAAATATTAATTTCATATACTATGTCTGCTGCTATCAAGTCGCGGTAATAGCTAATATATTCACAATATACTTAATTATTTTCATATTTTCAGATTTCATAAATTTACGACAAATTTCATAACAAATGGAAAGTATATATAATTAAATGTGTTGAACATTACATATTATAATGTAATAATAACGGTGATGTACGAGTATGCTTCCTTTGGTGATGTTGAATATAAATGTTTTCTTGACAAGTTCTTCGGTTACATTTCATAACGTTAGTCCTATACTTGTAAATTATTTCATATTACATATTTCAATGCGACGCTAATTGCTAATATATGCTAGTTGTAATCTAATCGAGTCTAAAATATAGTTAAATATAAATAGAGAATATAAAACTAAAGTCATAAGAATTTGATTTTTTAATAACAATGCATTACTACTCAAAACTATCCTGCAGCGATAAAGAGTCGCAATAACAAACAATCTCTTGATTACTCTTAAAATATTGTAGAGATTCTCGTCACACAATCAGCCAACTCGATTTGCGTACCAAATACTTGATGCTTCATAAAATCGGCTAAAGTTTTATAAATAGTTTTGTTTTTATAAATAAGACGACTAAGACACATTCACACATATTTCCTACACATACCAGACAAATCCTTTTAAATATTAAAATAATTAAAAATAGTATCAAATAAGGTTCATATTATTATGTAACAATTAAATAAACACACATAATCATCATTTAGGTTATATAGAGAATTATATTAGATTTTTATAAACGAAACATGAGTTAAATGTTAATAATACTATTTATTTAAGCCAATCCTAAAGGAGTAAATATATCAACAAGCAAGTTATCTTTGTGAAAACACTTCAAGGCGTGAGTTCACTTTAACTTCACTTCTTATTATAGCTTTAACCTTTAAATTCTCAGTAGTCATCAAAGAACTTTCATCAATTGTGAAATCCTTAAAGATGGATAAGATTGTACGATTGTACAAATTCTTCCATGATAAAACTGTAAAGTAATTTATGTGAAATCCTTATTATAACACTAAATTATATACTGTCGAAATTTATCGCCTAGTTCAGTGTAATATTTAATACAAAAGATTTATATTGATTCTGGCATAACAAAGACAGAAGTTGTTAAACGGCTCTTTAAAGAATAACAATGATATTCTTTAAATTAGCCTTATCCAGATATTTTCACGAGATTGTGATCTGCGGGAATAAAACCGGTATATGTCGAATTAAAAAACGCTACATGGTATTTACGTTTCTACATATTAGAAAAAAGCTTTTTATAAAGTCTTACACTCGTCTTATACTCGTCTTACATAATGTTTTTCAAATTCCATATACAATAACTTTGTAACAAAATACGTTATAATGCACTTAAGATACATAACCTTGATGTATGTAAAGTTATAATAATTCGTTGGCAAAAACGTATCAATACTCATATAAATGAATTATCCTTATCTTCATTTTATTATGTGAACCGATTTAATACTACCTCAAAACCACACAATTCCTTGTGTATGATGATCCATTTATGAATTCATAAAAGCAAATTGTCAGATATAAGATATTATCCTCTGCAAATCAGGCCTTTATCCCGAGCTAATACATTTTGACAAACGTCGTTACAGACGTAACTCAACTGTACGCAAATCAAATCTCAATTATCGTTGTGTTCTTTTAAAGAAATAATAACTGTATGGAATTTTTGAACAGTGTTTGAACGTTTCCTTGTTTAAGGGAAAAAATGGATTTGAGAAATATTTTTTTTAAATTTGATAGTAATACAGAAATTAATTTATACATAAATACTTTCGTTTATACGAATGAGATTAACTATTGAGTATTAAATAACAATGTCATACAAGTTATATAATACATCACGATCAATACATTTTTATAATTATCTTAGTTGAAAAAACGATGAAGCAAAAAATAAGGAATATTACTTCAATATTTCGCTAACACCTAATCTTCTATTATATAAAAATGAATCGCAAGATGTGTTGGTAAGCGCACAACTCAACAACGCATGGACCAATCTTAACAATTCTTTTTTTTAAATATTCCTTGAAGCCCAAGGATGGTTCTTACGGCGAGAAAAATTCAAATAATTTCCAGGAAAACCCTAAAAGAGCCCTTTTCTTTTTCCTATACAAATATTTTCTAACTAAATTTAGAGTCAATTTGAACTGTATTTCTATACAATAAAGTTCATATTAAATTACAAGCACTCATTGTTGTCTAAACAGTGTAGGTGTGTTGATAACGTCGAAGAGTCAATTCGCGCTTTATTGTCTCTGCACAAAGTTCAAATTCAATCAAATATATGTGTGTGCACGTTCACGCAAAAGTGATAATATCGTGAACCCGACCAAATTGAAAAGTCAAAAAATGTAAGAGCTATAGATTTGATTGGCCTTGGAATATTCTTTCTTTTGTTTTAGTTTCGGAATGCGACATAAATTGTCATCAGTTTTCACGTCATTGCATTTGTCAAACAAACTGCGTTAAAAAGCGTTTATAATATTTAATAATTAATTTTAATTGTTTTATATCGTGTTTCGTGCAAAGTGTTTTAATACCTGTGATTAATAATTATTGCATGTGACATAGGTAAGTATATTCGATATGCCTCCTATAAGACGAAGTAATTTAGGTAGAAGAACCCGAAATGCTACAAACCAAACCAATTACCGATCTTATCATACTGCACAAGAACGTGACGACCGAAAAGAACGTGAAAGAATTCGTACATCACGAACGCGGGAAGCGAGAGCGAGAGATATAGTCCCGAAAGTTTGAATCGAGCTGCTTTCAATTATGATTTGTCAATTGACTACAGTAACCACCAATGTGTTACTATTGGATCTATGAACTTGGTTTGCTCTCATTGTAAGGCAAATGAAGCCAATGGATTGTGTTGCGCAAATGGAAAAGTGAAATTGATACCATTGGATCTACCACCAGAGCCATTGTACTCATTGGTTTCAGGAATAGAACCATATTCCATACACTTTTTGTTAAATATCCAACAATATAACAATTGCTTTCAAATGACGTCATTTGGGGCAACAAACGTAGTTCGGGAAAATTTCACGCCAAATTTTAAGGTAGGTATTATAGCAGTTATTCATTATTATTTTAGTGAACAAAATTTCCTGTTAATTAAGTAAAGGTGTGTCATTAACCTTCAGTTCCTTAATCCCCAAGAAATATATTACTTAGTCATTATATTATTTGGTGATTCAGTATTAGCAATACTTTTATTATTTTGAAACACTATTAGTTACAACTAATTATTACATATTGACATACCTAAGCATATCAATTATAAATTGGGGATTCAAATTAGGAGACAGATATACTTTTTACGAACAAATATTATTTATATTTGACAAAAACCATTTTTTTTAATTTACAGATACAAGGCCAACTATATCATAGCGCAGGTTCACTGTTACCAGTGTCAGATAGCAATTACAAATTCCTGCAAATTTATTTCATTGGCAATTCACCACAAGAAATTGATATGCGTTGTTCAAATAACAATTCAGTAAAGAGGTCTATTGTAGAACAATTACAAACTTTATTTCATGAGTACAATCAATTGATTATGTTGTTTAGAACTGCACTGGATCTGATGCCATCCGATAATCACAAAATTGTAATCAGAGCTGATAAAACACCTGTTGGCCAACATGCAAGACGTTTTAATGCACCAACTATTGATGAAGTTGCTATCGTTGTAGTTGGAGAAAACTTGGAATCCCTTGATATTGTTTTACATCGTCGGAATGAACAATTACAACGTATAAAGGAAACACACCGCTCATATGACGCATTGCAATATCCCATTATATTTTGGCAAGGTGAAGATGGCTATGATTTCTCAAACAAGATGATAAATCCCATTACAGGTAATAAAAAATATTAGTTTAGCAAGGAGATATATTATCAGTCACTATATTATTTTTTTTTTATTTTCAATGTTATGAAAACAAAAATCTATTTTCAGGTTCTAAAACTAACAAAAAAGTCAGTTCAATTAACTATTATTCCTACCGCCTAATGATGACAATCACATACTCAAACGTCGGCGATTATATCACAAGTATGTTGTAGACATGTATGTTAAAATTGAAACGGAGAGATTAACATTCATCAGGTTGAATCAGACAAAACTCAGATCTGAAGAGTATATTCACCTTCGAGATGCGATTAATACTGATGGTAATGCACAGAATCTTAGTCGAATAACTATTCTTCCAGCAACATACATCGTAAGCCCTCGACATATGCATGAATATGTTCAAAATACCATGTCATATGTTTGTCATTATGGTACAGCAGATTTGTTCATCACATTTACATGCAATCCACACTGGATAGAAATAGACACAGCCAGAGTCTTTATACAAAAGTTGAAATCTTTAATGGATTTCATTGTGAAACATTATGTGTTTGAAGTTGAAACACGCCGCTGGATGCATTCTGTGGAGTGGCAGAAACGGGGATTGCCACATGCACATATTTTGATTTGGTTAGTTGACAAGATAAAGTCAAATGAAGTTGATGCAGTAATACCAGCTGAAATCCCTAATGTAGAAGTAGATCATGGATTGCATAAGGTAGTTATCAAAAACATGGTACATGGTCCCTGTGGAACTCTTAATCAAAATTTACCATGTATGGTGGATGGTAAATGTTCAAAACGATATCCACGGACATTAATATCTGAAACAATCACTGGTATTGACGGTTATCCTTTGTATCGTCGCCGATCGACAGCAGAAAATGGAAGATCAACAATTGTCAAATTAAATCAACAAGATATTGAAATAGATAATCGCTGGATTGTTCCATATTCACCCATTTTATCAAAGACCTTCAAAGCGCACATCAACGTTGAATCTTGCCATTCAGTAAAATCTATTAAATACATTTGCAAATATGTAACCAAAGGGAGTGATATGGCTGTGATTGGTATTAATGCAAAGAATTCCAATGATGAAGTTACCCAATACAAAATGGGTCGCTATGTTAGTAGTAATGAAGCAGTTTGGCGAATATTTTCTTTTCCTATTTATGAGAGACACCCTACTGTTGTTCATTTAGCTTTGCATTTAGAAAATGGACAAAGAGTATATTTTACAGCACAGAACGCAGTACAAAGAGCTGTACAGCCACCATCTATTACATTAACCAATTTTTTTTTGACATGCCAAAACGATGATTTTGCTCAAACATTGTTATATTCTGAAATGCCAAAATATTATACTTGAAATCAATCCTTAAGGAGATTTATACCACGGAATCAAGGAAAACCAGTTTCAGGATATCCAGATGTATATTCTACCGATGCGATTGGTCGAATTTATTCAGTACATCAAAGCAATGATGAAAGTTTTTATTCACGACTGCTATTAGACAATGTACGTGGCCCAACATCATTCCAACATGTACGAACTGTTGATGGTGATTTGTGTGGATCATACAAAAAAGCTTGCCAACGTTTGCGATTGCTAGAAAAATGCTCATTGGGATCAAACTCTCAATGATGCTGTAATATTATCACAAGCTCATCAAATAAGAACATTGTTTTCTATAATCATATCTACATGCTTCCCATCAAACCCAAAGGATTTGTGGATCAAGTACAAAGATATTATGTGTGATAATATTTTGTATCAAATACGGATTAGAAGGGGAAATCCAAATATACGAATAAGCGAAGAAATTTACAATGAAGTATTGATTTCAATTGAGGACATGTGCTTGATGATGTCAAACAAACTATTATTTCAATTAGGCCTGGCCGCGCCCAATCGTCCAATGCATGATGCTTTTAACCAAGAGTTGCACCGAGAAAAACTGTATGATCTCAATACTTTGAAAGAATTATTTCAAACAAATCTTCCACTATTGAATGAACAACAGAAGTATGTATTTGATACACTTATGAAAGTAATAAATGATAAAAGAGGAGGGATTTACTTCTTAGATGCACCTGGTGGTACAGGATTTTTTTTTATTTATTTCATTGATATTAGCAACAATTCGCTCACAAAATAAAATTGCACTTGCTTCGTGGGGAATCGCATCAACTTTGCTTGAAGGTGGTAGAACAGCTCATTCAGCACTAAAATTGCCATTACACATGCAAAGCAACGAAACCACAACCTGCAACATTTCGAAGAACTCTGCAATGGCAAAGGTTTTGCAGCAATGTGAATTGATTGTTTGGGATGAATGCACGATAGCACATAAAAAATCTTTTGAGGCTTTAGATAGAACCTTACAAGATCTACGGAGCAATCATAACCCATTTGGTGGTGCAATGATTTTATTAGCAGGAGATTTTCGTCAAATATTGCCAGTGATTCTACGAGCAACGCCAGCTGATGAACTTAATTCATATTTAAAGTCCTCCAATTTGTGGAAGCATGTGAAGGTATTACATTTAAGCAAGAATATGCGTGTCAAGTTGCAAAATGACCAATCTGGAGACATATTCTCTAAACAACTCATTGACATTGGTAATGGCAAATTTCCTATAGACACCTTGACTCTTTGCATTAACTTTCCTCAAAGTTTTTGTCAGTTAACTAGATCAAAAGATGAACTTATTCAAAAGGTGTTTCCTTATGTTGCTCAAAATTACAGAAACCATGTTTGGTTGAGCGAAAGGGCTATATTGGCTGCAAAAAACATAGATGTAAATGAATTAAATTTCAAAATTCAAGAACAAATTACAGGTGAATTGAGGATATATCAGTTGATTCGGCTACTAACCACGATGATGTCGTCAACTATCCGCCTGAATTTTTAAATTCGCTGGATTTACCAGGATTGCCACCTCACAATCTTCAATTAAACCTTTAATTATCGTTAGTTATAATGTTGAGAAATATCAACCAATCATGTCTTTGCAACGGCACACGGTTAGCGATAAAAAAATTATTGAATAACGTGATAGAAGCAACTATACTGAAAGGAAAGTATAAAGGAGAAGACGTGTTGATACCACGCATCGCAATGATTCCGACTGACAGTTTCCAGTGCGGCTTGCTTTTGCTATGACCATAAATAAGTCCCAGGGGTCAATTGTATGTTGCCTGTTCCCATGTTGGAAAACCATCAGATTTGTTTGTATTCACCAGGTAATCAAACAAAAAACATTGTGTATCATAAAGCACTACAATAAAAATAAAACAAATTTTTGTTATTAATACGATTACTGAAAATACTTATATACGTTTTATTTCATTATTCTTTATTTCATCTTATGATAATAATAAAATGATAAAGTAACATATTAAAAAAGGATAATTTTACGATTTATTTATTATATTATTTAAAATATTAAATGATAAAAAAGATCCACCAGAAATCTTAATATGTATAAATCACGTGTCACGTTGTTTGCCCGCGATGGACTCCTAAACTACTTAACCGATTTTAATAAATTTACACACCACGTACAGTTTGACCTAACTTAAAAGATATATAATAATTTTCAACTCGATTCATAGTGGCAATATTATTTTATTTGTTTATTATTTTGCAGTTAGCTCCTAACAATTCTAAAAGATGGCGGTATCTGTTGACTGGATTGAATAATTACGAATGATGTATCTACCCTACCTACCTCATTCGTAAGTTTAGTGTTCCAAGTTATTTACTAAAAACTTTGTAATTTACAAATAGTGTTATAAATTTGGATTAAATTTAAAAAATAATTTTGTTTCTATTTTTGCTTAATATCGACTGTAAGAAAACATTATGATTTTCATGACAGAAATACTCTGAATGTTACCCCTTAAATAGTTTACTACAATGTAATGTATCAAAAACAATAGTCACAGCAACGCGTGACCGGGTCTGCTAGTTTAAAATATTTTCTTTATGTTTGACGAGTTACATTCTGATATTGAACGAGTCACGTACTGAGTGCGTTACTGAGCAATCTTATATCAAGTACTCTAAGCGCTGTTATAGGTAATTGATCAGGAATAAAAAAATTGTGATGAGAAAACCGCAATCAAGTATCATAACTTATATAAACATAATGGATTTAATAATAGTGGGTTATATTCCTCGATAATATAATTAAGAGCTAAATATTAAGTGTTATACATTTCTTACACGTAAAGTACACTAAAACTACGTTATAGAATTCAAAATATAATCTCTTCTTAATAAGAAATATTCTTTATAAAAACGGTAAAGTTTCAAAAGAATAAAAAAACATTTTATTTAATATTTGTTATAATATCACTAAGTCTTTTAGTATTTAAATTTTTAATATAGTAAAACAATTTGCTCCGTCGACAAATACTCGCGGAGGCAAATACTCCTCTTTACATCTCGAACTTAACCGTGTCAATTTAAGACAAATATCATCTACAATCATTATCATATGCACAGTATGACGAACTTTATTTTATTTTGCCCTTTTTTTAAGAAACAATAATATTCATCTCATACAAATAATAATAACCCAACTACTAGTTATACAAAATGTAAATAAAATCATTTTATAGTCTGGTACAGATTTTTTTATTTATAACTTAAAAAGTTCTATTTTATTGTTATGAAGCGATACACACGAAATGAAGCGACACGAACCATACATCTACACATATCCGCCGGCAAAGCAGAAAATAATCGCAGATGTTCACACATACTCGAAGATCAAGCTAATGAAACATGCTTCTGCATATTATATAGGTTTGTCAATATGCAAATAAAATATACAATTACTGTTTATTTTTTATAATATTTTTTATATTTTTTATTTCAAATTACATTTTATTAACTTATTTAATTGTTTATTAAATTTAATGCAGTTTTAGAACTTTTCAACACTACAATATAAAATGGCTCATGATGTAAACCACAAATTGAATATACAGCTACATTCATGTAACTACAATTTCTTAGTTTATTATCAGAGTACATTTCAAACCACAAATTAATTACTAATAACAATTTATACATTTTCATTTTCCTAATTCACATTTTACTGTCCAAATCAAATGACATCCTTCTTCTGATGAAAAGCCGAACGTGATAAAAAGAGAATAAAAACACGTTTTGACTTTTGGTATTCAAGCAATGACATGATATTAGTATAATCGCGGTATTCGTATGTTAAAATGTTAATATTTCTTTAAGATACATACAAAGGCCAACATTTTTCTTTCAACATTCATATTGCCCTCATGAAAAAGAAATTCTTTTTAGTGTCCATATATTCCGAATTAATAATATATTCGTTAATATATACGGAATCAATAAATTTAAAACAATTACATTATATATGAATTAGATTCAGTTCCAGTTCAATATAATCTTTCAAAAGAATGAGGACTCTTAATGTCAGATAAAAAAAATATATATATTTTATAAAACGTGTATCAAATCTCAATCAGTATTCAAAAAGGGTTTTTTACTATTCCACGTAAAAAAAAAATTGCTCGAGAAATACCGTTTTTTAATGTTTATTTGTATTACCAGGGGCATGAAATATTCAGGAAGAAAGACTTTCTTAGCATTCCATAGATTAACCGTGCGGATGCCGGGCCCATCGTGTTGCAAGAAAAGGAGCGCAAACAATCCCTGGGACTTGCAACCCAGGTGTAGGTTTAAGGGGCTCCTTTACTATGCGCATACACGTTCACCTTCACTGTTCACGTTCCACTCCCTACCTAAGCATATATCGTAAGAACCTACAAAAGCCGCCTTTGCAATACGTTCCAGAAATTAATTGATGATCGTTTGTTCGTAATACTTGTTAAGCCTAAATGTAGGGGTATATTTGTTTCCCAGGGTATCTTTGGGTATCTTTGTTTCCCAGGGTACAGTAAGCTTCACAAGTATACGCGCCTTAATTGTTTTGAGTACAGGAATAAGTCCGGCCGGATGTCGAAACACAAACATGCCCTAGGATTTTGTATTGTCTTCGATACGTGTCATGAGAGTCCAATCAGGAGACGCGTCAAAGATGGATTAAGGTTTTAGTTTAGATTTTTTGGACGAACGCCTTTACGAACTCTACTGATCTACTCTAATATTTTGGTGGTTGTTATACCCTTCTGCGCTCTTGCTTCAGAAAGACTAACCGCTTGTCGTACGATTTCTAATAGTCGTATATCGTAGCGATGCGAGTATTTACCTCTATTTAAAGGTACCCTACACCCTACTAGTCTTTCGTACTTCCTACTGTCTCCCCGCAGATGTTGCAAGATTTTGCGGTGGCTTTTCCCCGACTTTTCTGAGTTATTTTTATCTGGGAGAGTCATTTAGAATGCATTTAGATAAATTTTTTATAATGCTGGGGACCAATCATGAAGCAGGGTGCGCTTTTTCTTCTATATATATATATATATATATATATATATACTATATTCTAGGCTCATCGCGTGCAACCGGTAGTTATCATTTTCATCTTGCCGAATAAAGGATTTTATTATTTCTGTCTTGTTCTTTCCTACTTGATCCTAGCCCTGCTTTATTTGTTTGAGTACCTATCATAAATTGTTTATGGAATTGAAGTCGTGACTCCAACTCTGCGGCAATTTTATCTTTTGGGAGCGATGTTATAGTATCATCATTCGAATTTGAGATGATGCGTCTTTTGGTCACTCTTAGGTGTTATAGAGTTCCTATGGTTTCATTAATTTTAACCCAAAATTATGGAGGTCTTTAAATAAGCTAGAAGAGTAAGCTCGATACGCTAACACGAGCCATGACTTCAAAGTCCTTATGCCGCTTGCATCTAATTTCAACAACTTATTAATAGCATAGACAAGGAAATATTAATTCATTCAACAGCACGGAAACCGCTGCTCGGCTTTTAAAACCTGTCTCAATTCTGCAAAAAAATTATAAAAATATATGACTGATTATTACATGATCTATCGTATGACGTAAGAAATATATATGTAAAACATAAGTTAACACTATTGTATTTATTTTCCTTAGTGCGTGATTGATGAAGGGAATCTGCGTTGAGTGTATACTCGTACGTAGAATTATATTACCGTCTGTGGTCGAATAGCAGTTAATAGAATTTATAGTGTAGTGTAGTGCAAGTTGTTATTGTATAACAACTATCTACCCTACAATTAATACAACCACCAATGCGAGAAAGGTCTTCTCTATATAAAAGATGTTATAATTAAAATTTATTGTAGAAATATTTTTAAAAAAATCTGAAATTAATATCTGTACTAAAATAAATAATCTAAAGAGTTTTTTGTTTGGTGTTTTAAAGATCAGCGAGATTTGTAAACATAATGTTCGTGTATTTATTAGGCCAGTTTAAATGTAATATCACAAGATATATATAAATGGAATTCACTCGATATCTTATATTAGCAACGTTTCTAAAGATTTAGACATAAATACGCCTCTATAATAATTGTATTAATGATATGTTATTTGAATTTTATTATGACAAGTCGGACAACAATCTAAACGACTCTGCCTTTAATTATTTGATATTGACGTTATTAATGTAAACAATTAATCTTAAAATGTAATTGTGTATGTAAATCGCATTCTAGTATAAATACTACATTATTTAATTTTTTATATAATAATTGCTGTATTTAAAGAATATTAGCTGTGCCAAAATTTCATACTTTTCTATCCGCGTAATTTTCCTTAAAATTATGGTAGTAGTTTTGACTTACATTATAGCAAAGTGTAAAAACATATTTGTACATCATTAGCCACTTTTGTATAAATACAATGAATTCAAGATACAATAAGTGATGGATGAAAAGAGATATTACTGATAAATGACAATTTTATAAAATTAATTTAATTTTAATAATTAAGTCGTATATGTTTTAGAAAACATTGTATTATAGAAGCCAGCGTCTCATTAAGATAATCCTAATTTAATATATTTACGGACTGGACCCAAAAGATTTAATGGGCTTAGATTATTTGAATACCTTATGTTGCTTACTAGTAACCTTGTTGCTGAGCGACTTACCTTCATTAAAATTTTATTATATTTTGATATTATAGCTTATGTAGGCATTGTTCCAGAAAATAAAAATACTTACCTAAAAACATAGAAATTATATTGAACATATATACTAATTAATTTATATTATATTATATATGTAACTATCACAGTCACATATTTCTTTAATAATCTGTGAAACATTCATATTACAAACTTTGTCAACTTTGAGATTTGTAAATGTCTCATGCATCTGTCACTGTGAAATGGTTTTGTTTGTACTCAAGGGATTCCAAGCCCTATTCTTATAGCGCTATCCGTCTGCAAGAAACTTCAAGTAGTCAAACAAAATAATTTATATTTCCACACCACGTACCAAAACTTTTTCTTTAACTACCAAAATAAAACTTTCTTTTATAATTTCTTGTATCGAATAGTTATCTTATTATTTTAGATAGTTCAAATTTGACAATATTTTAAAGCCAATTCTGAGTTAAATTATTTACTTAATTGATAATTCAGATTTAATGTAATATATATTCAAATATTTTTTTTTAATTACATCGCACTTCTGAAAGATAAAGAAAAACGCAAGAAACTCCAAGAGCACTAATGTTACTTGTTATTAATTATAATATTTTATATTTTATTAACATAATTTGTAACAGAGAATTTGTTTTGTTGTTGTTGTTGTTATTGAATTGTTGAATTTGTGAAAAGAAACTAGTCCTATTAATAAGCTGATGCTCAGATCAATTGTAACTTAAAACTTAAAACATTAAATATAATTTAATATTTCTATACTATTCATGAATTTATGTAATATTTTTATTATTTAACTAATAATACCAATAGACAAAAATCCGTGCCCGCAGGGGGACACGCGTGGGTAGACCTCGTGTGTAACTCGTTTAAAATATAACTCACTACCTAAGAATAACACGTGATGCCGTTGTTTCCATCAAAACTTTTTAAGCAAAAAGCGGTTTTTATTTTTTTGGAAATACTTTTGGTACTTAAATGTAGAGTAAAAAATAACCTTTGTATTAAAAATATTTGCGAGGAGAGAATGTTTACCAGAAAAAAGTTGCCGTGGTTTTACCTATATTTTCCACTATACTTTCTGAAATTTAATAAGTGTATATTATTATAGTATACTAACTTAATATTTTTTTTTAGCAGAATATTATCAGTACAATAAATTAACACTTAAACAAAATTTTACTAATTCAGTAATCATAACTAATGAAGAATATCAATGCGTTTATTAATTTTCCGAATTGACTAGACTTGATTATTATCTACATAAATAAAGGATTTCCTTTTAAGAACTCATCACAATATTGAGACTTGAAATATAAATAACCTAAGAAGTCTGGTACAACAATAAAAAATCATGAAATAAACCAATCAATACTCAGCTCTTACCAATAGACTGTGTTACTATTGAACCGTCAATATCATATTATCGGAAACACATAAGAGATGATATAAAGTAACAATGTACTTACTTATTGTTAACTGTTAGTCGATGATGGAGACACGCTTTGAAATTGCATTTTCTGATATACAATTATTAAAACCATTTATTCATTTTATAGTTTAAAAGGAAGAATAAAATATATATATATAGATTATGTCTAAAATAAAAAAATATAATATGAAATGTTTAATAAAAGTCCGTGTAAATAAACAATATAACATATATTGATCATTACCTTAATATAATTCCTTAGTTATTATTACTTGATATCTTCGTGTCTCTGTTATCGGTTCGAAATTAACTTGTGAAAAAGTTCGAAATGCTATTTAAAGAATGGGTGTGATAATATTAACGGTTATGTTTAATCAATTTCAAAGCAAAACACAATGACACTAACAGGTAACAAAGTTTTGGCCAGTATCCTGTAGGATATGATGTAATTTACACCAAGGGAGTATGCCAACACGTGTAGCCGTGATGTTATATCCAAAATCCAATCTGATATTGACATTTATTATATGATTTTACAAATTGAACTTGACCTTTTGAAGATCGATACAAGTAACCTTATTCTGTATTTAAATAAAATGGATATTTGATTAGTTTACTTTATTTATTGATAATGACATAGGAATTTGTTTGATTAATTATCTTGGAAATACTTTTATATTACAAGGAACATTACAAAAAACAATAACATTGGGTAAAAGAGCAATAACTATTACTATGTCGAAAATTTAGGAAACTAGAGAAATTTAATTACGAGTTCAGTTCACAAGATGGCTAAAGTTAAACCATTAACGTGAAGGAAACTTGTCTTTATATTCATTTTACTACGCAGACACTGTTATTACTACTGGTACTGGTGTCATACACAACAATTTTGAATAGATATCATACAAAGTATGAAATATTTAATATGTGAATTAAAAATTACTATCTTTAAATCTTCCCGCTGTTGAAAATAAGATAAATTTTTAATGTAAGGTTTTGGCATCATTTATTAAGTCTGTTAATGGAGATATTTCTATAAATCTAAAATTATAAATAGTAAATAAAACTGTAAATAAAGTATTGCCGGTAACACCTTAACTGGTAATATTTTCTTGTTATCGATTGATTGATCGATTGATGGAGCACAGCTCGGACTGTAAGTGTTGGAACTGAGAAATGTATCCACAATAAATAACTTAACTCAAAATTATCAATGTGAAAATACTATCATTACACTCACCATATGTATTTCATTTTGATGTAACTTTTTTTTTTAGATTTCGTTCAGAAATAAATTTAACGTATGTATTTTATATTTATAATACATACGATTGAAAAGTTATGATTAATTTATTTTTCAATAAATCATTAACAGAAAATTAATAACTGGGAAAATTTAGAGTGTAGCTAATCGTGATTAATAATAAAAAACAACCAAAATGGAATAACGAGATTAATATAAAAGAAATATTGCTTTATTGATATCATAAATCGATGATTCGATGAATTACTTACATGAAAATTGTTTCTGAAACTTAGGGATCGGTGAAGAGGCCGTTATGTGAGATTTTCCTTCATTACTTGCGTCAGTCAAGACTAGCTTTTCCGGTGAATTTGTCTGTGTTATTTAAAGAAATATCTTTGTATCTATCTAAGTATCCACTAAATAACTAATACAACCAAAAATTCTATTATTATAATTATCAATATTATAATTAAAATCATTTGAATTGAATTCAAACTAATTATTCCGTATTGTTTTTAAACGCAGATTTTAAACAGATTAATCCAGTTATCTCAAAAATCACAAATTAATATAGAGATAAAAATAAATTACTAACTATACGATATGATGTAATCCATACCAAGGGAGTAAGCCAACACGTGTAGCCGATATGTAATATCCAATATAAAATCTGATATTGACATTTATTGCATGATTTTACAAATTGAACTTGACCTTTTGAAGATCGATACAAGTAAACTTGTGCTGTATATAAATAATTAGAATATTTGATTAGTTTTCTTTAATAAGTATAGGAATTTGTTTATATCTTATTTCTTTTATTGTCTCTGGCTTCCCCGCAAGGGATATGGCGTGAAGCTAAATAAATAAATAAATATAATATAGAGATTACTCAACAAAAGCAGTCGGTAAAGTTTTTTAACAAACGACTCTTGATCTGCCCTTCGACCTCAATTGATTGTCCCTGGTATTTAATGATTCGCATAACGCTCAATTGGGAGAACGACAGGGTGATTTTTCAGAGGCCATACTCGTATGTATCAGTCCAGTGTTAATGAGTTTTTCATCCCTTATTTACTTGACTAAATATTCTTGGAAATAAATTTAAGGGCTTAACGTTAACTTTATTTAACAAGAAGTTGTATGACATACCAAATATGAGCGCTATGAGATTTATTCCATACAATTGTAATGTTTAAGCGATACTTAATTCAGAATAATCGTCTCGCGACAGCTTGAGGCTTGGGGTTTAATGCTTCGTTGGTCACTGCTTACTGAACCGTTAAGAGCAATTTATATTAAAATCATGAAAACGATAATGTTTCACACACACACACGCACGCACGCACGCCCGCCCGCCCACACACACACAGTGTTTGCTCGTATTATACAGGCATTATATTGTATAATATCAGATGTTATTGATGTTAAGCTTAATAAACACCAATTTTCTGTTAAAATCGCAATAAACTCGAAAAGAGAGACCTGATTGGTTTCATTGTATAAAAGCAGCCGAGATAACAACTTATTTTTTCTATCAATTAAGCTGACACCGGGAGATTCAAATTTGCTTTATTATAAATTGCAGAGCAGAATAAATTTACAGCAATGCGGTCAGTTAATATTTTTAAACTATATATTGTTTTTGGAATATGTAGTAACTTTGAACATTGTTATTTCAAGTTATTTGAATATATTCAAGACCATAAATAATGTTACATACAAAACCATGTTGTTTAAAATTATTGACTTCTTGCATCAATTACGATAGATTGTAATGTTAGTAAAATGTTTAGAGTATTGGGAATAAAAAGAGGTTACGGTAGCACTGCTTCAAAAAATGCAAAACGTATCAGTGTCTATTCGCAGACTTTAAGGCCATAGATGGTCTATGGAGTATGAACATTACGAATATGGTAGTAGCCTGGCGTTATATTCAGAGTTAAAGGAATGTAGTTTATATAGGGCAGTACTAAGTGAAAATTCCTGTGCACGAATGCAATATATTGAATCTAGCATTCCACAATTTAGTTGTACACAACAAATTGCTATTAACAACCAAAATAAAGAACCTCCTTTCGCAAAGTCGTTTACAAATGTAATGTATCGAGTAAAAATTCTCCATAATGTTACAAATTACAAACTACATAATGAAGATGCATTTGAGACAAGGAATATAATAAGATGACTGAGACGTTAGCATCGAAATTTATATCATTGCCATGATTAGGTGATTACAGTTGGGAAAATGTGTCCGTGAAATGTCTTCGTATTTTCGTTAATAATGGCGACGTCCCGCTTCAGATAATAAAAGAACCTTGTACATGCATGATTTCTAATAGAGGTGGTGTGAAAAAATTATACTGTCAACGAAATTAACTTCATCATGTTTTTTTTTCTCATCCATTGTTTTAATTTCAAACTATTAGAAAATAGCGCCGTTTAAAATATAAACTGCCTCTACTACTTATTTCCAAAGTTCTTTTCAAACACGTAATTTTTTTGTACTCAGTCTTTACTCTCTAAAAATAAACTTTTTCCTTTCATAAAACTTTTGCACATTAAAATTTTTAATTTTTGAGAATTCATAATACGCAGTTTGTTCTGTGTTATGATAAATATTTGGTGTTTTTGCGTTTCATAAAGGATTCACACTAATTTATAGGATTCATGAATGTATAATAATAAATGTATCAAGTTTCATTAAATTTCATTTTACAAATAACTTTTTTTACGTAGGAGCGATAAGCGAGAAAAAAAAATATTTCATTACCTTCAGATATTTATTTAAAGTTAAATTTGATGATAGATATCATAAAAATACTTAAGGTTTAAGTTACACAATACTAACCAGTATTTCTATTTAACTATATTTTATTGATCGTATACCGTCTGTACGTTTGACAGAATAGTCCTTAAACCACTTTCAACAAAGTTATTATACTTAAATATCTCTCACTGAGTGTGATATCGCATTACATACATGGATTCTTACCATTAAGTATAACTTCTGCTAGTTTATCGTTGTCGTTACGAGCAACTATTTCAGTTGCCGAATCGCTATACCTATTCATTTAAAGTCTTAATTTTTAAGTCTAATAGTTTTGAACAATGAGTAGTACATTTTTCAAAACTTAAACAAATTGTTAATAGTGATATTTATATTAGAATAACTTTATCCTTCAAACTAACTTACTAACCGATTAAATTAATACAAAACTTAAAAACATGGATATTAATTTTTCTTAAACAGTTAAACATTAATAATGCGAATGTTTTTGTAATAACTGAAGGTTTAGTCTATTTCTTATATATAATACTGTAGGATCACACAATACTCTGAAGATGAAAAAACATTGACAAAAGAGGTAACATTTCTTTTTATCTCGAGTACATTTGTCGATAATTATGTAAATGCCAACCATCTCTTCTATCAATTCGGTTTGCAATAAAATCCTTATTTATTTTGAACCAAATAATTTGATTATAAAAGTACGAATAGGACCTAAAATTATCATTTAATTTCGTTGTCTCATGTACAATCACGTACAAGTGGTTATTAAGAAAAAAAAATATTGGGCACCGCTGTCACAACATCACGCTTCTTATAAATCTCTTGTTTTTGCAATGGATAGGATTCGTGCCTAAAATATAGCCTAGTTTTCACCCCTATAAAAATACTTTATCATCCCTATTTATTTTTTGTTTTTAGATAAGCTGCGTATGCTTAAATAATACTCGTTATAATAAAAAAAACAAGAGAAAAGGGTCGGCAAATAGCAAGTTAGTTTCCCGTCAAACCTGAATAAATGATATTACAGATTTTTTTAATTCCTTCATTCATTAATTACTGGTAAAGATGAAACGTTATTCTCGAGGTGATCAAAATATCACAAAACTATTAATATATATACTATAAGAAATTAAGATTTATCCCACAATTTAATCAAAATCAAGTAACAATGCGGCCCACATAATGCTACGAGGGGAGGTCCAAAAGTTCGTGGAATGAAAAGGATCTAAATAAAATAAAACAACGAAACTATTTTTACTTTTCAATATAATCATCCTTAAGCTCAAAACATTTATTAGACCTATGAATTAATTTTTCTTAACCACTATAAAAATATGTTTTATCTTTTCCGTCAAAATGAGCCGAAATTGCCTCCCTTACCTCATTGTGGTCGGAAAATTTCCTTCTCCTTCAGTCTTTTTTTGAATTGGGAAATAAAAAAAAGTCACTTGGGGCCAGGTCTGAACTGTAGGGTGGGTGAACTAGGGATTTGAACCCATGCGTGTGCAGTGCAGCCATTGCAATTCTGCTCTTGTGAACCGGCGCGTTGTCTTGCAAGAGCAACACACCCTTTGTCAATTTTCCACGCCGCTTTTCCTTGATGGCATCCTTTAATTTTTCTAATATCGTTGCGTAGTATTCTCCGGTTATAGTCCTTCACTTTTCTTTGTAATCAATCAAGATTATCCCCTCACAATCCCAAAAAACAGTAGCCATCATCTTTCCAGCCGACTCCGTCACCTTGAATTTCTTTGGCGGTTGTGTCCCCTTTTTATGCCATTGCATGGACTCTTGTTTGGACTCAGGCTCAAAGGGATGAACCCATGTTTCATCTCCCGTAACAATTCGTTCCAAAATCTGTGCAGGTTTATCTCCACACAACTCCAAAAAATGCTTTGACGCATCGACGCGCTGCTCTTTCTGAAACGGCGTGAGCATTCTCGGTACTCATCTTGCAATGACTTTTGTCATACCCAGGTGATCATATAGGATTCGCAAAATGGTGGTATCTGATACTCCAACTAATGCAGATAATTATTTTTTCTTCAAACAGGCATCCTCTAGTACAATTTTTTCCACTTTTTCGACGTTGTCCGATGTGGTGGCCTCAAATGGCCTTCCTGAGCGGGGGTCGTTTTCAATTGACTCCCGACCATGTTTATAAAGACCATGCCACTTGTAAATTATTGATTTACTAGGGCACTGTTCCCTATAAACGACTCCCATTTCATTCAAAATGGTTTGAGCGTTCTTTCCTTGCTTGGTAAGGAATTTTATCACAGCGGGGTGTTCAATTTTCTCCATAGTTTCAGTTTTCTTCCGGATTGACTTATTCTGCAGGCGACTGTTCGTAAACGAATGATGCAATTGGGTTGAAACTCGGTATTTATACTAATGATGAGTCTCCGATTCGTATGACACCAAGCGGGCGCCCCTTCCCCGGTCCATCTTCTCCATTCCACGAACTTTTGGACCTCCCCTCGTACTAGTTGGTGTCTGAAGGTCTCGAGATAAGTCAACTCTACAACCTCTGTCCTCATTTACATCGCTTACAAAAGTCCATATTTCTCAAAGTTAATTATACTAGCAAAGCTTCTTTTGTTTGATGATGATACCCTTTTATAAAAAATTATAGAAAAAATAAGCTTCGACTTCTCCTGAATAAAATATTGTTAGAAATGTTAACTAAAGGGTACTTTTAACAGTTAACCAAAAACTTTAGTTAGTTACAGTTACGCTATAATAAAATAAAATTTATTTTATTGTTTTAAACAAAGTCAAATGTTTTTGAATAGAATATTTAAGCCAGACCAATAAATTTATTCTCGGTCTATTCTTATTTCTTTTGATCATAAATGTGAAGATAAGAACAAAACTGTTTTCTTGAAAAGTTGCCAATACTTTTAATGACAAGGAAACAAATCGCTAGAGAAGCTTCGACTAAAGGTTTTGTACCATATTTTAAGAAAAATTTGCATTAAAATTAACTTCAGTATTCAATTACTTTTCTTTAATAGATAATATTAGCTTACAAGAATGTTTCAAAGTACTGACTTTAAGTAAACCCTTAACATTAATAAGCTATATGCTATAGCTATAGCTATTGAAGATCATATCTAAAATTATAGATCTTCTCAAAACTATACTTCTACTGATTTCCAAGTTTTATATTATCAATAAACAGTATTTTATATTACACATAAAGTTAGTATTAAACATTAACCTTCCGTAAATGTCTCTTTATTTTAAGTTAGTTATTTGTAAGTTATTTCAATACGAATGTATGTATGTATGATATGTAACTTATCATCATTAGTAATACAAATAAAATGAAATGAAAAGAATCGAATAATATTTAAGGAACTTAAAAAGCAGAATAATCTGAGGCAGTAATTATAACCAACATAAATCTTCCGAGATTATTTCAAGTAGAAATGTCTCTATTTTATTAATATACATAACTTATAGAATAGAATAAACTATTTGTATACATAGTGGACCATTTACGATATTAAACTTCCGGACGTTTTGTTTGAACTCTGACGTCACGTTCATAAAATATCTATGATGATTTTACTAATAAGTAAGTTGAATGCAGGCGCTGCCTTCTCTAGACTATGGGTTTATGTAAGCTGGGAGGTACCAACCCATCTCTAATGGTAAACCCGTCATAAGTAGTCCAGAAGAGACCAGAACACCAATGACACTAGTAACCAAAGAATATCAATAGTACTTATAATGTTTGATTTAAAAAGACTTTCATTTACCTAATGTAAATCTTTTTATTTATGAAACAGAAACAAAAGAACAAAGTATTTTATTTTTTTGCAGAATATAAAAAGCCGTCTAAAGCATTTTTCCACATTTCCATAATTCATAAATGTGTATCGCTTGTTATTTTATTATGGAGCTGCAGCTATTCTTTACAGCAATTCTTTGAATCCATATGACAATGTACTGTTTATTGTCGAAGAAGCATTATAAAAACATATTTATTTTATAAATACATTTTTACATCAACCAATATAAATAAGAATATTAGAATGTAATTTAAAAAGTAAATTACTTTTGATAATGTTAAATGTTATTATTATAAATATCTAATACTCATGTATATTTTTGTAGTATTTACTCTATGGATTATTTTGTTATAATCAAATTTAATAAGGGTGATTTTACTCGATATCTTACCACCGTTCCGGAATATTCTTTGCTCGGATTAATTTTGAAAAAAGAAGATTCACTAATTAAAATGCTTGAAGGCGCAACGAGACGAGAATATGCGTGTATATTATTATGATATGTTTTCATACATACATAGTTACGCATTTCATTTTCTTTATTTTAGTTGTAAATGTATAATTGGATATATTTTTTACAAATACTACTTTTTTATAATATCATACGATTTGTTTTTTATTTGTAAATTGAGAATGTATTATACTAAGAATTATAATTATTATTCTAAAATTAGCAAGACGAATTATACCTGTTTAAAAAAGACTTTTAATTAAGTTTTTACTTCCAAATCCCGATATTTGTAAATGTATGTAATGTATGTCGAAAGCAAAGCCTTATTTAATTGTGTTCTTATGAACACCTTTTAAGAATAACTAAGGTGTTACAAAAAATAACAAATTATTATACATACTGTTGGTCGAGACATTGAGACGAAGCTTCTTAACATTCTATGGATTCACCTTGCGGGTTCCGGGCCCATCGCGTTGCAAGAAGAGGTGTAGGTTTAAGGGGCTCCTTTACTATGCACATACACGCTCACCTTCACTGTTCACGCTCCTCTTCCTACCTAACCAAATATCGTAAGAACCTACTGAAGCCGCCTTTGAAAAACGTTCCAGAAATGATCTGATGATCGTTGTAGAAAGGCCGAGATCCTTAAATAAATTGTAGAGAGATTTTGCTGTTATACCTCTACTATTTATGTAAGAAACTCCGAAAGTTTTACAAAAAAATATTGTGTGTATGGAACTCGTAATTATTTTGAAAAAAAATTGAAAAAAGATATTCAAAAGAAAAATATTATGCTCTAAATTTGATTTTATTAAATTTATAATATTTACCTTTACCTAAAGTTTTTGTCCTCGCTGCAGGAAAAATCTTTAAAGAGACACAATGTAAAGTACGCAAACTTATAATAAAGGATTTCTTTGAAAATTCTCAATTATCGTACAAATTATTTTAATGAAAGTAAAATAAATGTACAATTTAATTTATCCACGAAAATATTTTAATCAACACTCCCGAAATGCTTTACGTGTAAGTTAAACAAAAGAATGATTTGGAATTTTTAATACTCCACATGCGAGCGTAAATTCTTTGTTTCTGTTTGGAGCCTTAACTGCATTTTAATTTATATAATTAAATATTTAGAGAAGAGCATTTTGCATATATTACAAATTCTTGCGATATAAACAATTTAACGTTTATTAACTTTTATAATAATTTAACAACTATAGATATTAAGTTAACACTTACTGTGATTTTTTCGTGAAAGTTTTAATATCATAAATACATATCTCTAAATTATTTTATGTGTAATGCGCAGGAATTAGGAGATGGTAATATTTAATCTACTAATTATCGTGGTATAATTAAATTTCAACGCGATTTTACACAACGTTATCAATGACATCATATTACATCATGTTAAATTATTTTGTGGAGAGAAAATTCACTAATTAAAATACCATTTATAATTACTTGTTTATTTTTATCTTAAAAATGTGAGTAGTACTTACACTATCGTGTGCAAAGTATTGAGCTTGACCTTTTGCCTCTTACTTGAATCTAAGAGTTCAGATGGTTGATATTAATATTAAAAATCGGCTCGTCACCTAAACGTGGGTATTTTACAAAGATTTTTTCTTGGCCCCTTTTAATTTTCAATTTAATTTAATGACTTGTCCTTTTTCGTAAAAGATCTATTTGACATTGTACTTTTTGGAGATAGATAGATAGCTCACTAATGTTAGAACCGACTCAATTATTTTCTTAGGTAAAACTTTAGATAAACAGCTCTAGTGAAATCCTCATGTCTCAACAGTCATAGGCAAAAAACAGTGACAGTCCCATGATAAATATAAGAAATAAAAAGAAACTCGTAGTGCCTAAATTTCGTCATTTTCAAATCACAAATCTTTCATAGGCTTAGGTGTATGAATCTGTGATAAAATTCCACAAGATATCTTAGACTTTCATTTTTAGTTTTCAAACTAAGATTAAAAGTGTATAATAAGATAACTCTTATTATAATATTCGTGAGGTTTTAGTTAATCTAAATGTGTACAGGGATATTGTTATACATCAAACATTGTTGAATTTCATTTAAAAAGAGCAACTGTTTCTGGCAGAGTTTCTGGCAGATCAGAGGAGCATTCCGAGCCAGACTGACTACACTGATTTTTTAATATAATAATTGACGATTCAAAAGTGAGTGCAAATACCTACTTGAATAAAGATATTTTTGATTTGAAGGAAATTAATGGTATTCATTAATTAATTTATTTAATGCTCAATTATTAAAATGAAATTAAATTTATCGAAATCTGGTCTTTAATGATTTAGTAGATATCTACTAAATCATCAGAAGCTGAAAATTTTGATAGCAATATTAATTCCCAGATCGTACTTAGAGTTGTTTATGCCAAACCGTAATTAGTAATGTCAATATGCTAATCCACATGCCGAGTAATATGTAGCAAATAATTACAGCGTACCTACATTTTAGATCAAATATTAGAATATTCCAGTAACATCATATATGTTACTGGTCTTATTAGTAGTAGTAGTAGTTACTACTACTACGCCTGCTTGGTTCATTTAATTATGTAATATCCTCACATCGTCATAAAGTGAGGCCAGCTATATTAAAGAGCCTGTTATAAGGAAAAGTACTGCGCAAAAGTAGCGTAATGCAGTGAAAATTATTTGATATAATCCTATAATTATAACAACAACAGTAAGTTGATTACTAATCCTTATAATAAAAGAATATTATCATATATCTGAAGTCAACAGTATATTTCCGTTATTACTTTTTTTAAACTTGTACTTAAGTAGATATACTAAAGATAAATATTAAAGTAAGTGATTACTTACTTTAATATTTATTTATCTTATTCCCAAACTATATGTACTAGATCTATCTCTCTTTATCTTTAATGAATTAATCTATTCAGTATCGTTTAATGACAAACAAATGAATATTATTATTTATTCAATCTATATATTATTATTAAGTAAGAGCACACACAATTATTTTTCTAAGCTGTATATTATTATAACCTGTCCTAACCTTTAATTATATACTACATTAGGGATCTTTAAAACTGGTTTCTGAAACATGAACTATTTTTAAGAAATCACGTCTAATAGTTTTAAAACGTTAAATTCATTATATAACAATAAGGCTATCATTAGTTTAGTCATCCATATTTTGAATTATTGTGATAACTCTATACCACACCATTTCATATGTTCCTTTGAGTAATTCATATACATGAAATATTTGATGATGAATTTTTAAATTACTGGATTTATTTTATATTAGAAATGAGATTACAGACTTTATTTTAAAAGTGAGGTAAATAAAAATAACGTCAATGTTATTAATTAATGTCTTAATTACCTTCATAAATACACGCAAGGTAACTTGAATAGCAACATTCTTAAAAGATATGTGGGTGAGGATTTAGGGTGTACGTGGATAACTAAAGCCATTAAAGCCCGGTTGGTATACTTTCACTCACATCAGTGAACACTACAAACGCACCCTAGCTCTTAAAATCAACTGCTACATTGAATAAGAAAATAGAAGAAATATCATAGACTAATAAAAGCTTCAAAAACATTTATAAATACATATAAAACAATAACTACTCTTTATAACAAACAATCAAAATAAGTTATTTCTATCAAATATCAACTACTATATATTCTGGAGTTTTAGACTATTCTTAATGTTTTACCTGAATCTATGTTTCTGTTCCAGTGTTTCTAATTTATTACAAAAGTAAGTAAGAAAAGAATTAATCTTAATCCAATCTGATCATGTTTTAATTAATGGAATACCATTAGGGACTGTATGAACTCTTCTCCATTAAAGGTCAAACATCACAGTAAGTAAGGCTCTCGCTTAAATATGAATGAAATAGTTCAGAAATCTGAAGCCGAAACGAAACGGTCCCCGACGGCAGAGTAAGGATCTTCGCCCTACATTATAAAATATACAAAATATCTTAACATAATTCTAATTTGAAAGTTTAGCGAAATTGTGGGAACCTTTTAAATTACGAACAACATTAAACATTATAATAAGATTACCATATTAAAGTAATAAGATTAGCATTTTTTAGCATTATGATTACTCATTACATATATTTATAGATGATTTTTAATTAAAAAAATTGCTCGATTGGTTTTGAACACATCGAAATCCTTACTCATAACCATAAAGAGCAAAATCAAAAGGGAAATAAATATATTTAATATTAATCAGTCACGAAAGTTTAAGTATAGAAAGTATTGTTATTGAGTAAAACATATTAAAGATATTGAATATTAACTACACTCATAATTTAAATTTCATTTATTTATAATATTTGTTATTTACGATAGCGTTTTAAATAGGACTGAGCACTTATTACTGGTGATAGAAATGGCCGCTGCCGTTACACAAGCGTTATAAATAAAAATACTTAAATTATGAACGAATGAAATATACAGCTTAATATACATTTATACTTCTGTAGTATTTAAAGATTTATAAAATATAGCTTAAACCCATTATAATTTGGTTACTAAGCTATTAGTTATTACTAAGTTGAAGAGTATCTTTACAGAAAAGCTTATTTCGATCAGGAAGATATCAAAGTATGCCCTGGCGCCACTCCCACTTGACGTTCACAAGGGATCATAGGTTCTGAAATGATAGACTAGCAGGTTACCCATGCTTCGCAGCGGACGGCGAAAGTGATCCAACATTTTGTTTGAATTTCCACAGCACCTATTAAGTATCAAACAGGCGCGTTATATTTCTTGCAGTTTTTTAGCTGTAACTTTGGAACGGTTTGGACCTTTAGAAAATCCTTTTCTTATTGCATCTATTCAATTGGTCAGGAGTCTTGAGTCCAAATTTCAGCTTTCTAGGTATTACGATTTGGGTTGTAGCGCGATGAATGAGTCAGTGAGTGTCTTTGTGTTTTTTGTGTCTTTTTTATATGTTTTAAATAATAATAAAAAATATATTTATACAATAAAATAATATAACTCTATTAAATAGTTAATTACAAATAATATAAACAATTACAATATTCACATAAAGAAATATCTTTTATATTATTTAAATGATTTGGAATACGTAAATAAGATATATGTATTTATCTGAGTTGACATGTCAAGTTCTCAACTTAGTGCGTAGTACAGACTGTGACCTACAAATTATATATATATAGAGCCATGCTGTCGAGATAATCAATATAGAAGATTTATAACTTCTAGTATTATATAACTTACTTGGGTGAAGGGTTTAAGCTCTTCTTTCCTTAATATCTGTTTAATGCGTATCACATGTTTTACATTATCCTAGTTTTAAGTATCCTAGTAAAGAAAAACCAAAGTAATCATAACCTCTTTATAACGTAATTAAAATATTTCAATTATCGTATAATATAAATAGTCTAACTAGACTTTAACAATAATAAGTTTCAAGTTGATTAATATTTCATGAAGCCTACAACAATTTTGTATTCTGATAATAAATAAAGCTTGAATAACGCTAATTGGGAGCTATTGAATGAGGTCAAACATAGATCACTAATTTATATGAATGGACTGTTCTTTTGAAAAAGAACATTAATCACTTGTTATCTTTCTTTCTTATTCATCCAATATCGTCTTCGTATACAAAAACATTTTGTTAGAAAGATATTATTGGATTCAGAACATCGTCTGAAGTAAAGTTTGTTACTCTATTTATAGAAATATAATACTTATGTATAAAGTGTTTTTTTATGTCGAATTTTTTATCATCACAGATATTAATGTTAAAAACATAAAAGCGTAATGTCTGGGCTTATTTTATTAATTAAATACTAACTAAGATGAATTATATCCAGCACTCTTTTAAGAATTAAATACGTAACTATTTTAAATAGTATTCTTATTAGCATTATTAATTAACTTAATTTAAATATATTATATTTTATGATTTTTTTTTATAATTGATAATTAAACTTCTAAAGATTTTAGTTAGAAATATTCTAATATTTATTTTATTGTTTTTTATTGTTCTAATATTTTTTATTGTATATCTGATTGTTGTGAATAATGTATCCATAAAATTTTTATCACGTAATCAATCAATCAATTAATCAATCAATCAACCAATCAATCAGTTAAGTGTCATTATATCAAACCTGTTATTATTAATATAATTGACCTTCTTGGCGTCATAGAATTGTACTTGTAAACTGTAAACTGTATTTGTAAAGTATTTACTTTTGACCTCAAACTGTTTTCATACTAATATAAATGTTTGTTTATTGCAATTACAAGTTAATTACAATCGAACAATGCTGTCATTGTTTCTTAAAATACAATAATATACACAATACAATCAAAACGATGTATTAATTATATTAGTAACTGTAATATTGTAATCGTTTATTAAACAGAATATTTGAAGACCAGCGTCAGTATAAAGTTTTAACGTTAATATTTTTATTTTAATATTAGTCATTGTCAGTGACTTTATCTGCACCTAATGCTCTTTCCATCCGTTCTGTTATACATATTATTTAAAAATATATATATTATTTTAGTTTTGTTGTAATGTAATTGCAATAAGAGATTATGCCGGAATAACTAGCATGGCATCGATATGTAAATTTAGAAAATTATTTAGAAAAGAATTTAGATATTTACGAAGACATATTCTATGTTATCCGGTACAAAACCGATAAATTAACCAAATTTCATTCATTACTTTTTGGGTTTTTATGTTTGTATTAAGAACTGAACCGGTAGAAATTATAATTCTTTATACGTATTGTTCCTATTTTATTTCATTATTGTTTTATTGTGTCATTATTGTGATTTTTATCTAATGTCTTCACATTGAAAACCACAACATAATGATGGTCATAACAATATTAGAAGCAGATAATGGAATCAATTGTTACATTGAAAAAAAATTAACAATTGCTATCATTGTTGTATCACTTTTAATATACATCATCATATATATCAATACTATACCTGCTAATTTTTTACCTTAAATTTTATAAGCACAAAAAATATAGTTAACCTAATAAGATACCTAATAGGGTACAGCAATAACGGAAAAACTATGAAAAATAATATTTCAATATCAAATAAAGGATATTAAATACATACACATAATCTTTTTTTTTATATTCTTTTGTATTATGTTATAACTTTACAACAATTTGAGCTGTACTCTGTGCCCCCTGCGCTACAAATTAACAGGATTGGAAAATGTTATGGTATACGCAGAAGAGTACACATCCTGTATGTAACCGGGCCGCGGCGACCTTTATGTAATGGGGTTTGGATTATTCTGTGTACATCTAGTTTTATCTGGTTTACAAAAGCATATTCATTTATTTTATTAAATGTACTTTGAATATATATATCTATTGTATTTGCATTCATTTATATGCGTAATGCATCGTTGTACTTGCATACAGAGTATTTTTTTGTCATAGTAATAATATTAATACTAATAATAATTTTAAGTCATTTCGTTCGTAAGTCATTCTTACAAACCTTTATAATAAGAGAAGTGGTCAATGCTAACACAAACTACTAGATATTTAACAAGTTGCATGAACGCATACAGAATACAAAATGACATGTTTGTGTTTGAGATTAGGCTCTAGTAAACCTCACAGCATTTGATTAAAATCGCCATCTAGCGTTTGCTATTTAGCTACAAAAGAGTAAAGAATAGAGACATCCGTATTATCACGTTAGAACAGAATAATATCTAACATCAACTAAATGTTGTTAGTATGAGAACCGACCCCTAATGTAGTACGATACAACGATCATAAAATTAATTCTTGTGACATTAATTATATCTCAAATGAGTAAATTCTAAGGATCTCGATTCAAGGATAACTACTACATATGTACTCGTAATCAATTTGTATACAATTATTCAATTCTATTTCTAACTGTAAACAGTCATTAAACTAATAGAAATTCGTGCTACATACAGTAAACTAATTATACCAAAATATATTTCGGAAAATATGTAAATAAGTTAACACTACCGTTCAATGCAGATTAAATTGAAACTTTAAAACTAATCACTTCATGTCATTCGATTCCTTGTTTAAATTAATGTCTTTGTTAATGTTCTTCCAAACATGCTGCAGCTGCATTTACAATTATATCATTATTAATAAATTATGATTATTTTATAGTCAATTGACGCTAAATTACGCAATATTTTATTGTTTTTGTGGAATTTGTTTGTACAATTTAGATATAAATGGTGAAGATATAAATTAAATTAATTTCTTTAATGTCTTTTATATTTAGATATATTATTATTTGAAGCAAAACTATATAAATAGAATTTGTCATAAACTTCAGATATAAATTATATTATTATTTAGAAAATGTAGTTTGTAAGTTAGTTAACGTTCAGTGAGTAAACTAATTTAATAGTAATATTTGTTGAAAGCTCTTGTCGCATGAATAACATTCCGAGTTAGGAGACGTTCATCGTGTTATGACTACCTGCTACTATATAGAACTACTAACTCTAGTTTATAAAAGTCAGTAATCAAAAGTCAGTCAGTAAATGTCAGTAAATGTATAGTTTAAAATTTATTTTCTTATTTTAATTATTTATATGACAAGGGAGTTATAATGTATATATAATATTTATAAAATTAAGCTTTCAGAAATAAATAACGTTTTATAAAATAAATTATTTAAACTGATTAAACAGTTGTAAAAAAATTAAGATATTGATATGTTCAGGTTATTTTTAAACATTAAAACAAGGCGTGTATTTTACACGCCTTGTTTTTATTTTATATTACTCTGTAACCATACTTGGTAAATACCCATCAAAAGCACTTGTTCTTATAATTTGAATATTATTTTTAACGGGTTGAAAAATACGACATGTATGAACGCGTCTTTTTGTAATATGTCGGTTAATATTGATATATGTGTAGTGTGAATAGAGTGAGACTAATTAGACGTATCTTGACTTTATGAACAGTTCCTTGTCCCACGTCCCGCGCGGTCCCGTCATTTCTTTGTCAATATGTGAAGTTAAAAATATTACAAATACAGCTGCTGTACTTTTTTATGTAATTTATTTACAAATATTATATAATTTGTGATAGAGATGTTGCAAGTGTTATTATTAACAATTGAAGGTTACGTTTCATCTCGTTTTCTTAATTCATATCATATATTTTGATAATGTTAATATTTTTGTACTAATCTATTAATTGAATAAATAATAAAAAAATTAATTATTTTATTATTCAGGTTTAAATATTTTATTATTAGCTTGTTATAACAGTAGCTTCTTTTTTATTTCCATAGAGAATGCACATTAAAAATTTGTAATTTTAATAGGTATAATAATAAATCAAACTTTCTAATAAAAATAAGTGTAGATGATAAAAATAGATATCATAACATATTACTCAATATTTCACAATAAATATATTTAGAACCCATCATGAGATTCATTAAAATAACTTTATAATATGCAAAGGATAATAATAATAGTAAAACAAAATAATTAAAAATATTTTTAGTTATTTCTATTGTAGTAATTTCTTATTTTATTTATTTTATTAGTGATATTTATGAGGTGACCGAAACTAAAGATAATTATATAGCAGATCCCACAGCAATAATATCTAAGTATTCATATAATCATCGATATAGTTTTTAACTTTAATATCTATCTACAAAATTGAAATTTGAAAGCATCCTATTCATCTAAATATAATAGTCAGTTGGAAACCGATTACAAATAACTATGGAACTTTGTATTCAATTTACGTACAAAACATTGGGCATTTTCTCGTTTTTATATAATATATTGTATATATATGTATTTGTGTGTCGCCATCAGATGCACAATCACATAATTTATTACATATTGGTTTAATAATACTGAATATACAAATTCAGCGGCTACCGTAAAATCATTATATTTTAATTTAACATAGTATTATAATATGTATTATGTAGATTATTAAATTAGATTCACTATCTGTGTACTCGTATTGATGTATATGTTACTTTATAGTTGTTTACAGTTTATATATTTTTATTATTTTATATTATTAATAAACTTTTGATGGATATAACACATTTTCTTAAGTTAATTTCATTATAAAGTTTAGTAAGGTGTCTATTTCATTAACACTTACTTTGTCTAGTCAGTGGTTGATTTATCTTACACACTTACAACTGCAATGTGCTCTACTTGAACTAACCACTAAGAATATCGTAAAATGCTTTGTTTTATTAGATATAAATACATTAAAACGTAGTCTATTTTTACTACACTAGTATTTACAATAATAGTTTCTGCCCGTGGATATGCCTCACGTGGATAAGTATAAAATGTCATCTCTTACTTGACTTGACTATAATATTCTAATTATAAATTAATAAATTATATTTTAACTAAAAAGAAACATAACATGACTTAAATTAATATTAAGTGAATTTTTGTGCGAAGAGTATTCCTAAAACACACTTAGCACTTCTTTTTTTTTTTTGCGTTGGAAAAATCCGTTACGGATACCCGCCGGCCAGGAAGGTGATGGCCGGAGGGTTATGTGGGACTACCCGGCGGCATAGAGAACGCCGCCATTTTTAAGGCTACCCACTAAAAGACCAACGGTTGCCCTCAACGCCTTAATGGGACGACACGGGATCGCGTTAGCACTCACCGTGCCGCCCGGCGGTTACCCCCCGTGCGAGGGTGCCCCGAGCAACTTAGGGCACCCTCACGGCGTAGGCCTATGGCAGGTGAGAGGGGTCACCCCCCCTCTCACCAAGGCCTACGGCTGGGAGAGGAAGCGGCGGGCGTACTCCCGCCTCCTTCTCCCAAGCCTCCCCAGGCGGAGCGGATCAGAGGGAGAGGCTTGCTCCCTGACCCGCTCCGCGGCCTCCTTCGTGGCGATGTCGTGCTCGCAGAAGGAGGCCATAGCGGCCCAACACCTCTCGCTGCCGACCATCGCGCCAACAAGGCGCGGCAGCGAGAGGTCCCTGCCAACCACGGCCACCAGCTCAGCGCACTGATGACCCCAGGCTGCGCACTCCTTCACGATGTGACGAACCGTGTCGACGGACTCGTCACAGTGGTGGCAGTCTTGTGCAGATACTCACCGAAGCACCCGTGCCCCGTGAGCACCTGCACAAGACGAAACGTCAGAGTCCCGTGTCGCCGGTTGATCCAACAATCCAAGTGGGGGCGAACTGCCCCCACTGTCATCAGACCGGCGGCAGGCGACTCTAAGTCCCTCGTCCACCGTCGAATCAGGGCTCGGTGAGCTGAAGCCCTGATTCGAGCTGCCTCGGACCTTACCCCCGTAGTCCTGGCTTCCGCCCGGTGCCAATACACCCCGGCGAGCACCTCCGCCTGCAAAACACACTTAGTACTATGTTAACTTGCATTAACTTTAATATTACTTTATATTTGACATAACTGTGTAATAACAACTATATATAAAAGTTCTTATATGAGGTAAATTATCTTAATCTTTAACAGTTTTTAAATAACAATCGTCGGGAAAATGATTTAAAAGAATAGCAAGTGTATGGGACACTTAATAAGAATAATTACTTTTGTAAATATGTCTTCAATTATATTTGCTAGTAATAGAGGAAACCAAGACATCAAAACATACAATAACAACTTAAATTTTGTATATATGATACAAAAGGAATAAAATAAATAAATTATTTTAATTATTATCTGTACTTTGAATAAAATCTCACCTCTTACAAATTATTAAAATTTGCAGCGTTTTATTATTATTATTTAACATGATATGAGTTCACTATAACACTAGTATCTATTACTGACAGTGCGCACGGCTTCTTTTGCGTGGAATTTGTTTCTTAAAATAAAAGTGAGTTAATCCTTATAACATCACCTATCCGCCAATAAAAGCCCTGTTAAAATCGGTTCAGCATTTTCAGAAATAAGCCGGAATAGACATACAGGGAAAATAGTGTTTTTTTTGTACTTAAGTACATACTTTTATTTGCATTTAGTGAAAGCAGTTAATTTTGAATTACAAAAAGATACTTCTATTTTATTTATACATATATATAAACTCGTATATATGAGTGTAGATGGTTGCGGATTCAACAACTCATTTTACCCCCACTTTAATATATTGTTATGTAAACGGCCACATTAGATTCATGTGAAAAAATATAAAGTTTATCACCTATTTGGTACGGAATTAAACTTTAACAGCAAGTATGTGATACTAACTGTGCAACACTCTTTATTTGTTTGTTTGTTTGTGTGTGTGTTACTAGGAGAACGATCTTTGTCTTGTTAGTAAGTTATGTCTTTGCACTTGACTCTGTGTTCACTTTTACATGTTGACCGCATTACTAATAGACAATGAAATAACAATTATATAACGTATCTCAAGAATATAAATCTTAAAAATATACATATATCTGCAATCTCAATTGATTGGAATCAGTATAATGCATCATATTTATAAGAAATTTTATTTCGCTCCTTACATTATATGTATATTTTCTTTATTAGAAAAACAAAAAAAAAATTGAACCATGTTCTCATTGTGGACGGCTAAAAGTATTATTGAAACATTTACGTCATAAGAAACACATTAGGTAACTTTCCCACTTCGCGTACGAAAAAAGTTTGACGAAATACGTTATCCGGGAAATGATTAAAAGGGCCGGCGCTAAAAAGAAAACAACGAAATAAGAGGAAACTTTTGTCACTTCTATAACGCTAAGCGATGTGTATTTATTGTATGGAGCCTGTTTAAGCCTAAGTGAATATAACGTTTAAAGTACATACAATATAAATCGCTTTGCAATCAGAACTTTTGAAAAATAAGAAGTTTAAGAACACCGCAGTTGGACTTTTTCTCAAAAGTTAAAAAAACATCGTAATTTGATAATAAATTGAATTTAAGATTTTAAAAAAGCTGACTTGATTAGTCGATTAAAATAATCTTAAAGTTTTCTCATATTATATGTATATTGTATATTGTATGTTATATTATAATGATAACAACATCAAAAATAGGTATATATTCCAAAAAATGTCTTAAATAGAATAACATAACGAGATTCAATTAGATACAGATGGTATTGGAGGTATTGTGTACAAGATGTATTTTATGTTCTACTCTTATACTTCGTTCCGCCTCGAGGGGTCTTTTACTTACAGCTTTGTAGTGTCTGTAATATGTGTTTATTTAAGTTTATTTGCGAGAGACCCGGAGCATGAATAAATAAGTTGCTTCAAGATGCAAAATCTTAGCTATGGCTCCGGTGGACTGTTGGGTTTCAATGAAATTATCACAAAGATTTTAACAAAAACTTGTCCTTAAATATTGTATAAACTATTTTAATATAATGTTTTATAGATAAAATATTTTTTTTACTGAGTAAAGGATAGGTTCTTATTATTATTATTATCATTAAGCTTCACGCCATATCCCTTGCGGGGTAGCCAGACACGACGGAGCGCCAAACGTTATGGTCTCTGCATACCTCTTTCTTAGGTTGTCAGTATCAAATATTAAATTTTTAAATATAAATTCTAAATCTCCAGATTTAATATGAAAAACCCAGCTAGTAATAAATTTTTGACAATCGTCAAATCAACATATTTTACACCTGATACTACTAAAAAAAGCTACTCACGAAAATAAAGCTACTCACGAAAACTTTGCTTGATAGTAGTAAATTGTAGAAATGTAAGGAGTTACTGATAGTAAATTTGTAATTAAGTAAAATCTGCACAGTTACTTTATCAACTCAATATTTCCACACAACTAGCAGACGAAGTCGTCGATTACGAACAGCGTGTTTTAATAAATCTATTATAAATTTTAATAATTAAATTACGTGATACATCAAATTTATAACTTAGTTCCAATTAAACTCTATTCCTCATTTATGTTATAATACCAAATGTGGCTACAATTATAATAATTAATTAATTATAAAATAAAACATAAATTAATAATTACTAAAACGATACTTAATAAGGTCAATTGATTTCTATATTTATTATGCTGTACTGTGCTCTGTAGGCACCAATAGTTAATAATATATATTAAAACAATAAAACATAAGATATATTACAAATTTATTGTATTTTATAAATGATGATTGAAAATTAAAAATTTATAGGGTATTAAATACAGTAGGATTCTTACTATCAGTATTAGTAACTTAACAGGGTGAAAAAAGTGAAAGGTATGTTGTGAAAGTGTATCGTCCTTTTGGAGTGTTCCCTCACCGTAGCTACTGCAGCTTTTATATAAAAATATTATAAATTTATAAATTGTCACTATATTAAAGAGATTTAGAGTTTAACATATTAGTTAATATAATTTGCGTGGACTTAAAGAATATATGTTTAACTTAAATAATGTACAACCTTTGATGATGATTGAAATATAAATAAATAATGGAACTTAATCTTCTCATTTTGATTATAAATGATTTGATTATTAATAGTTTTAGTTTAAGCAATTTATCTATTTATCCATACTAAAGCTAGACATGTAAGTTACCTCAGTTCAGTATAATAGATAGCAGAAGACCAGAACGCAAATGGAATGGCTTTGATTGTAGTCAGCTTTGGTCTGCATTCAACTCCGACATGTCGTGTCTTTTATTCTAAGTACATCAATTTACAATATACTCCAAGAAGGTTGCAGTGTACTTACGAAACTTTAAATGTTAGCATTACATTTTACATATAATTTAGAAATAATTGAAATTGAAATTTGAAATTTAGTGAATTTTGAAAACTACAATTTTCACATGGAATCAAAAAAACATATATTACGCCCACTCCGGGACTCGGTGTATGTATCTTGTATCATATAAAATGTATTTAAATATCCAGTAAATTAACAATTCTCATAAATATTATATTCTTATACATATCTACACAATAATAAAATAATTTATATTTATTTTTAAGACAAAAATATTAACAAAATTTTAAAATATTATAAATAAAGATTATAAGGCTGTGTAGTGTATGTAAGCGTGTGTGTGTGCGTGTTTATTAATTATAAATAAGTGTCTCTGATTCATGGTATCAAAGTTTATTTAAGTAGTTACTTATTCTATTTTTACAGTTCCAGTGTGTCAGACAGTATATGTTTGAAATGTTATATCATTTATTGTAAATCTTTGAGGAAAGGTATTCATAATTTCACTTTGATAGTGCAGTATGACATTGTTTGGTTTAACATGGTTGTTTAGAGCTACGAGTGAATGAATTATTGTTAATGTAAGGTCTTATGTTTTCGTAAGATCAGTTGTGTAATATACAATTGTCTTACTGATAATATATTGGCAATACTGTATAGTTCATAGGTAGAAGAAAACATTAGTTTCGATAACATTACTTTGCACCACACGCGATGTGTAGGGCTTGACTTGTGTACGGGCCTTTTTTCCACCCGTTGCTTATGGTTACTTAAATAACTTTTAAATATTTGAAGAACAATTCCACGCACTCCGATATTCTCAAGTTTGCATATCAGGATGGCTATAGAGACGTGTTAAAAGCTTTAGTAAGATTTAGAAAGATGCCAATGGATTTAAGTTTAGAATTATGATTGTTTATGACAGTACTTGTTAAGGTTAATACAGCATCTTCAGTTGATTCACTTTGATGGAAACCAAATGGATTATCAGACAGGATGGTAAAGTCCCCAAGAAATTTTGATAATCTGCTATTTGGATTTTTTTAAAATATTTTGGACAGTGTTTACAATACTGATCTATGTAGATATATAACTATTAACACTATCTCTATCACCACTCTTATATACGGGATGAGTTACGGCCTCTATAAATACTACAGGAAAAGTGCCCATATACACACATACATACATGTTAAAAAGATGTGTTATTATGATACTAGAGAATAACGAGCTGCTTTCAATAAAGAGAAGGAAATGTTATAATATAATGTTATGTTATCCCAACCAACGCTATAATTTTAAAGTCCCACAATTGTGCGGTGAACTTCGTGGTTAACAGTTTCCATTAAAGCCATTAAATTAGCAGTAGATTAAAACGAATGAAAAGTTATCGCAGTGATAGGAGTTCTTCAGTCTCGAAGATAGCTATAAGCCAACGGCACTAAAGTAATCATTTACCATGATAACAGATTGTTCAGGATTAGAAACCAACTGTAACAGTGGCAGTGGCAACTGTAGCAATAGTTATTTTATTGTTTAAACAGGTAACATTTGTAATGACCTTGGCATATGGCCTTGGGATAATTTATTGCCCTGTGGAACACTGCTCGCTCGTATATTTTAAAGGTTTTTAAGATGTTCCAAAGTACTAGGTGCCGCCTCAGCATCATTCATTAATTGTTAAGGAACTATTCATAGTGACTGGATAATGTAAACATTTGTTATATTATCCAGTCACTATTTGGATCAGAAAGAAGCACTTTAATGCTTATTTCTGACCCAAATAAACAAGGAAATACTACTATATATCCGCCGTTTGCCATAACGAGTGTGTAATAATTTAATGAATATGGGTTCATGCCCTGACATTTATAAGGGCCAGAAACCATAACCATATTTATTGATATAGGATGATCTTCATCATGAAAATTTAACTAATTTCAATGAGGAAATAGGAATTCATCTGGGTCATAATTACGATAAATTTAAAAACGTATCACATTTTTATACACATCTAGATATGATGCATGTTTATAATTTATGTTTCTAGAATAAATATGAAAACGTTCTGGCAATTGCAAATTTCTAATATAATTATAAATATCAGAAATTGAATTTATAGAGACGAAGCTTCTTAGCAATCCATGGATTCACCTTTGCAATACTTTCCTGATATGAACTAATGATCGTTCTAGAAAGGCCGAGATCCTTAAATAATTTGTAGAGAGATTTTTCTGTTATACCTCTCGCTCCTACTTCTAAAGCATACAAATTAACTATAAATTTATTCCTGATCAATTCGGTACATAGTTCGTAATACTTGTTAAGCTTAAATGTATGATCTTTGGGTATGTTTGTTTCCCAGGGTACAATAAATTCCACAAGTATAATGTACCTTAGTCTTAATATAATTATTTTTTTTCGTAATGTATATTTATCCAGTGCATTTCCATCATATCACCATTTATAAAAAAAATCCGATCATTAAATGTGATCTAGTTTAGTATTTCATTTGAACTTTACCACTTATTTTCAAAATTACTTTTATTAATGAACAGTTTACGTAGGTTATGATATATATTTGACTGTCGACTTTAATGATTTTTTTTTATTTCAATGCAGTATAAGTTTATTAACGGGTTTGGGATTTTTGGTATATGGAACCAATAAGTGATAGAAAAATTAATACAACCAAGTTCTTGCTCTAGTTATAAATCATGATTAATGTCGTTCGTGAGTTTCATGATAACAAATAAATTGAAGATTATATGAAGTGATTGTTATCCAGAATCATGTCAAAGGAATATAATAATAATATTATGATATATTCTCTTTATCTTCCTTTTAACTAGAACTAAGTATATAAAGATATACATTAAAATATGCTCAACATTATTGAAATAATATTTCTTGTGAGTCCCTTCTTGGTAAAAACATGTTAACATAGACCGACACGTCTCCAATGAGTCATAAACTAACTTTACAGCCTTCAGAAGCGGTTAATACTTGTAGGGTGTGTCGTAAAAGACAACATTAACAGACACTTCAACGCTACTAATATATATATGTATGTATATATATGATTGATTAATTTTAGATTAAGTAAATTATTTATTAGCTATTACGTTTCTAAATTAATTTTATATTTAATTGTTATGTTTAAAGTTATTGCACATAGTGATATAGAAGGGAGATGTAAATTCCTTTTCCGCATGCAATTTGATAGTAGGTCAGTGAATGTCTTTCATTAAAATTAAAGCCAATCTGTATTCAGCGTCATTCGAAGCTATAGGTTCAATGCAATAGGACTATTATTTGACTTGATTTTATGTTTATTACTGACTCAATGATTATGGTTTTCAGGTGATTTCAGTTAAATGATTTGCTTATGTGACTGATTCTACAGTTATGATAAGTAAAAGTAAAATATTTGAGTACACGTTTGGGCAATTTGTTTAATAAATGATTTGAAGTAGTAAAATGTTAATAGTGTGATTTAAATATATTTCTTATATATACTTAAATATATTTAAAGGTCCTTTAAATTCATAAAATTTAAAAAAGCGACGTTGAAATTAATTTTAATACATTTTTTTTAATTAGGCAACTAATACAATGGTAAGAATTATTTTTATTGAAATAACTTGCATTCTTGAATAAACGCTACATATCTAGAAAAGTCCTGGAAATCAAAAAAAATCTTATGTTTCTAATATTTTATTCATTTAAATTTTAGATGGTATTTCATTAATCAATAAGTCGGTTATCAATAAGATATATCCTAACTACTAATTAATTTAGCATTTAATACTTCTAGGAAGAGTTTCTAATTTTACAAATTAAATATATACTCGTATGTTTATTTGTAAGTGTCTCTAAAGCTTAAAAGACAAAATTAATAATCCATCCTGATTCAATATTTCTTACTAAAGATAGTAAAAATAATTTCCTTCTTGAATTATCACTAATCGACGAATTGTGGATTAAATTTGTAGGAAGATTGATTCCAGTCTCATATTGTAAAATAATAACTTCCACAGTATAACAATAGTTCCATGTATTTAAGAACTCAGTCTTCAAAATCGTATGCACAAATCAAATGCTCAGATATAATCCTTTGCTCTATGCAATATAATGTTGGTATATACAGTAATTGTACAATTTTGGTACAAATTACCTTGAAGCCTGGTATACTTAAAATGAAACAAGTACCTCAGAGCGAGACAATTAATTTAATAAAACTAAAACCTTAACACATTGCAGAATATCAAAACGATACCGCGATCTAATTCGATCCAACACCATCTATCGAGAAAGCTATATAGTCATTTTACTTGTAGAATGACGTTGGGATCGACCGTACAGTTAATAGGTTATTTGAATATTTAACAGTAATAATAATACTGTCTGTACGTTGTATTATTAACTAATAGTGCATTAGTTTATTGAACACTAGAAGCTTTTATAAATAATAATGAAATGAAATAAAGTTTCAACAACAAATATGACATATTAAATATACGAATGATATTAGAATCAATTGAAATACGATCTTCATACAAATCCGTATGACTTAATGATTAAAGCTCCAGTTTGTAAGCCAGCAAAATTATAATGAAATTTCTAAGTAAATAACTGCCAATAACAAAACTCTTCGCATTATTTATAGCTATTAACTTACAGTAAGCACTCGTAATGGGGATACTACATGTAATGTGTAATTAAAACATTTTGAAAATACAATAAATTATGGAAAAATATTAATAATTTACTAAAACAGCATTTTTATTACTACACAATTACATATAATATACATTATGAACTTGGTTTTAGTACAATTTTAACATCCAATTTACATTCTTAACTCAACAAATGTATGAAAACATACAATAAAGACGAGGTAACGTATTCGAGACGCATATTTCAATAATGGAGATGACAAAATCTTTTAAACCTTCGAGATATGACGCTTATCTGATGCTCGCATAAGACATTTTTGTTAGAGATGTTATCTTTTGGCCATTAATTAATAACACACAGAAACACTAATTTGTGATGTATTAATATTATTTTTTTTATTTTCTGATATTTTTCTCTATTTTATATAAATAAATCGATGAATATTGTTATTTAAGTAAAATATGATGTTAATATTTTCAAAGATTTTTTGTCTAATCATTGAGCTTATTTGATGATCCATAGAACGCGGTGTATACTCTAGCACAGATCAATTTTAAATTTAATATAATAATGTATTGTGATTACTAATTTATTTAATTGCATAAAACATCATAATCATGTCGATATTTAAGAAAACATTAATAAAGATAATATTGCTTTCGAAATGAAATTTGTTTGAAGATAAATATATTCGTATCGTATCGACTCCCTTCATATCTTTTGTGTAATGTGGTAACGTAATACAATAACGAATTGGGTTACACAAGTTCTTTGTCCAAAATACCCTCCTCATAAATATTTTATTACAAGGATCGTAAAATGGAAAATTTATATAAACAACTTTATTAAATAAACAACTATTTTTAGAATTAAATAGAAACAATTCATTAATTCGTTCTTTATTCGTTCTTTTTTATCACGGTTAGTTGGTTGACACGAACAGACCTTAAAAATTACATAAAACATTCAATATATAGAAACAATAAGCTAAATTGATTATTTTAATATCAGTATATTAGAAGTTTCTCTAAGTATAAAATCCTCTACCATCGGATATGGTAATCTCTATTGGAAACAGAGAACAAGGAGAGTTATATAATCTTGTAATCTAGCTTGGCTAGTACTTATTTCTGTGCTATTCCCACATAGTCTGTTTGTTAAATATCTTATCTCACCGCTTTGTTGGTTAGCTAATAGCACACTAGACATAAGAACATTTCCATCACTACCGATAATTGTGTAATGTGTCTAAAAAATAGACCACATATTGTTCATGACCCATTTATTATTTATCCTCATGCTATTTTGGTCTTTTCTCTGAATAGCCTGTAAAATTTATTAGTTTATTTATTCTGGTTGTCTTGATGCCAAACATTTTTATTAAAATATTTATACGTTGTATTGGAATTATAAATAGAAGACAGAAGAGTATATTATGTACATATTTAACATCGATTATAACTGAGTCATTCAAACAATTATAATTGTAATAATTCTCGAATCGAGGTTTATTACGTGATATATTTCTTTGATTTGGTACATTAATTTTGTATCCTAGGATTACATTAAAAAATTTACTAATATTATGAAAAGAGTACAAAAATGATATCGCATTGAGCAATAGTAATATTACAGTTACAGTTATAGTAAAGTTATAGTAGTATTTATAAATATGTGATAACATTTTGCGGGTTTCGTTTTCGTTTGTAACCGATAGTTTGAATACACTGCTGCTTTGTGACAATCGATGAATTGACGATGACGATACCTTGTACACAAAGCTTTGAGAGTCTAATACACTGATGGCACTTTATGCAGCTTTTTGTTTAAAATTATGAATTTTTAAGTCTCTGTCTCTTTTACATTCAAGTCAAGACGTTAAGTAGTAAATAAATGATTTAGTAAAGATGAGAAAAGTGAGTATGCATTTTATGTAATTATATTGTTATTTTTTTCTACTTACGACATTACTATTACAAAAATAAAGACAGGTTAATTAAATACGTATAAAATTTCCTATATATTAAATAAAAAATTGTATTATTAGAGAAAATAATATATTTTTTTATTATTTTTTAGCTTCACGCCATATCCCTTGCGGGGTAGCCAGAGACGACGGAACGCCAAACGCTACGGTCTCTGCATACCTCTTTCGCCTCGGCCACAGACATCAACCTCTTCATACATGCCCTCCGGGGGGTCCTCATGCTTTTTACGTGACCTTCCTCCAGTATCATAGATACTGTGTTTTCGAAGGTCACTCGAGGCCTCCCCCTTTCTCTCTTACAACTCGCTTTTCCTATATAAATCTTTTTTACCATTCTTTCATCACTCATTCGTTCGACGTGCCCAAACCACTTGAGCACGTTCGTCTTCATTCTCACCGTGACATCTTCGCTAGTACCTGCCATTCTGTGGATCTCTTCATTGCGGATTCGATCAGCTAGACTGCTCCGCATATTCTGCGAAGAGATCGCATCTCCCCAGCATTCATATTTCTTACATTCTTCTTCTGTGTTACCCCCGTTTGGCTGCCGTATAGTAGCGTTGTTAGCAAAACTGCATTGTGTACAGCCAAACGTGCAGCTATGCTGACGTTTTGACGTCTCAACAATGCAGTCAAAGCACCGTTGACTCTGTTACCGGCAGCAATACGCCTTTCCACATCCATTTCGTATCTTCCATCTCTGCTAAACATACTTCCCAAATATACCACTTCATTCACTTGTTCTATTATCTTATCATTCACGTTGATCTTACATTCTGTTCTTTCTTCATTTCTTTCAAATATTAGAACCTTTGTCTTTTCTACATTCAGGTTTAGACCAATATTTTCACACCCATCTTTCAGAGTGGTGACCAATTGCAAATGGCATTCTGATGATGCAATGAGCACTGCATCATCTGCATATAGCAAGCAATTGACCTTAAGGTCACCTACTTTCACTCCTATGTCACTGCCTTTCACGCCTTGGAGACAACTATCCAAATACAATTTGAACAACCAAGCTGACATAGCTGACCTTGCGTAACACCCGATTGGATGTCAAACCAGGGCGACTTGCCAGCTCCTACTCGCACACAGGCTCAGTGATCTCTGTAAGAGACTTTACAGCCTGTAGCAAGGGTCCGTTCACATTGTATCGGGGCATTATATTCCATAACTTCTTTCTCACAACCCTGTCAAACGGCTTTTCCAAATCCACAAAAGCACAGAAAACCTTTTGGTTTAGGGCCAAAAACTTTTCCGTGATCATGCGGAGGGAAAAGATCTTTTTTTATTTGAATTATAATTACATTAAAAATGTTTATCTTATTTTATTTTAATCCATTTTATTACAAAGTAAGCTATAATCATTATATCGAAGTAGAACTGAAGTACTTGTCGTAGTTTTACAAATTGCGCTCCGAGTAAAGTCTACATACACATCGTTCGTTTGTTTGTGTTTCTTCATATTCCACTTTTGGAATACGCGTCTTTGTCGCGATGAATTTTTTTGTAAGACAACAAAAAAAGTATGCATTTCCGAAACTAGTTTGCAATGAAATTCCTGCAATAAAATAAAAAAAATATATGTTTAAATTTGTTTTAACTTTAGGAATAAAAATAACTCCGTATCTATACTGGAAAATAATTAATTCATTGTCTCATGTTATATTGGCTTACAATAAAGGCAGTGTATATCGAGTTATAGTTAAGCACGGAATACTAAGTTCGCAAACATTTACTCTGTTATGCAAACTAAATATTTGAATAGCTATTTAGTGAATCACTTATTACAGTATTATGAGATATGTTGAATATAAGAAATATAATTTTCTTTATAAACTAGTTGATACTGCATTAAATGAAGAATTTCTTCTGGACTAGTCATAATTGTTATTATTCAGAATTGGATACCTCGTATAAAGAATAAATGTAAATATCTATGATATTTAATGAAATGACATTCATTTATAGAAACAAGATGGTCGTCAACATTATGGTGTATTTAGTACAGAGTAAATTAAAGATCTTTTTAATGACTACGAAGAATATAGAAGCTTGGTTTTTTGCGATTTTAGTTTTTCCTTAGGTAAGTATGTGTCTTGTTTTTTTTTAATAGATTGGGAAACTTAAAATATTCTAATATATTTAAAAAAAGGATAATATTCATTACTAATATCCAAAGAAAAAGTTTTAATGGCAATGGGAATTTGGGAAATTTGGATTCTATATACATAATTATGAATAACAAAAACTTCTTTGTAAAAATAATTTCTTATCTGTAAGTCAAAGGCATCGTAACTGGAACATAACCAATATCTTTAGATAATATCTAAAGCTTTGCTATCAAGTGCAAGTACAGTAAAGTAAATGTAAGTAAAATAAAATAAAGGTATTAACAAAGTTAACGACAAAATAATATGTTGTAACTTTACTTCTAGAATTTATTGCGTGAAAAAGCTTTACATCAATGTCACATTTCATAGCATATTTCGAAATGACTAACATGGTTTTTTCTTACCGTTTTCGAATCGACAGCAAAAATTTTTATAATTATCTTGGCATTCGAAGGACATCAGAATTAATTAACGAAACTGAACCGGAGACGCTTGTCCCCACCCGCGCTCTATTAAATATTGCAAAACTATTTTATACTATTATGTCAAGAAAAATTTAACACATTCATATTCAGTAATTTTATCTTATGTATAATAATTTGCATTAGATATATATAAAAACGCAAATTATTATAAGTTTTCCTTATAAAATTTGAAAAAAAGTCTGATTTTATGTCATAAGGAGGTTGATACTTACTATTGAGAGTTGTAGACTAAGTTATTCTCTGACTTGAACAAAAGGTTAGTAGTTTATGTGTAAAGGTGAAAGTTTGGTAATTTATTTGTTCGGGAAGTGTTGGTGAGTGCGGTATAATTTGTGCTCGGAAAATTGGAAACTGGTAAAGACGAGCATAATATATTCAGGCTATGCAGTATGTTTATTATACAGTCATCCAATTAAAAAGTGTGTACCATTAAACGTTAAAAAAAATTAAGGTTTAGGCAATTGCGATTGTGTTTATTTTTTTACGATACTTATAATATATCACGGAAATATCACTGGAATGAAAATATGAAGTGATTTATGGCTTGTTAAATCGAAAGTGCCTAACTGTATCGCAAAATCAGTGTTCATGTCGTTTTAATATATCGGTGATATCATTCACGACCCGTTAATTTTTATCCCTCTACTTCAAATTCCGATTAACATAATAATAGGTTACTCAGATAACATCCAAAGTAGTTTTCACGACTCACTAGCGGTAATATTTTGTTACGAGATAACTTTGTAAATTTGAATTTATATATCAATATGATATAAATGAAATCATAATAAGTCAAAATCGATAGGCTTACAATTGTTTTAAGCTTGAACATAAATTTTAAACATTATGCGGGGACTTCATGAATGCTATTTTTTACGCTTCGCGACAAAAAACAATTTAGGATGTTATAACCTAGTAGTAGACTTTAACGAAGGCTTTTTTTTTCAATGTCATACTCATTACATGTTAAGTCTTGGTTTTTTGATCATATATACTTTGTAGTGCTCTAATTAATGTTGAAAAGTTTATAGCAAGGAATAAATATTTATTCAAATGTTAAGGTTACTTTTTATAATATTGAACATGAATAATGATCATTTGGCAAAAAGATGGATTCAAAGATATCGAATCTCCGAAATAATAAGAAACAACCTAATAGCCTTTTTTTATTCGAGTTACACGAAGGCTCTGTTTAGCAGAGATAGTCTTATTTGAATATGAAACGAGTTACTTAAATCGGTTCTCTAGTTTCATGATTATCGATAAAAAACAAAGAATAGTAAAATTACAAATATCTTATGTTAGAGGAGGGCAAACCAGCTTGAGGGACACTGATGATACGTAATTACCACCACCCGTGAACTCTGGCCGAACCTGAACCTTTTAGAGAGCAAGTCTTTGGCCACGCATAGCATACCTACCATAGCAAAGCATACCTAACGCAGTACCTTTGTAAATGTCCATGTCTTATATCTAATACGATGTTACATAAAGAGAAATAAACTAAAATATTAGATAACTATTTAATATTAATGTTCAATTGTACTTGTAATATTAATGTTTTCGTTTCATTACATAGTATAAAACAAATACTCATTTATAATAATTATTATCAAATTTATTTTATGATATTAATAATATAATATTAATCTAATCTAGTTTTAACGTTACATCCCAACATAAATTAAACTCACTAAAAGTGCGTTTATTTCTGCAAATTTGAGTAAAATACTTGTAGCGGAATACTTATGGGATATTTCAAGGAGATCCGAATTTTTATCGATAATAAAAGATTTGTTAATATATCCTTGAATAGTATTCCTAAGTTACGGTTTTTAATTTATTAGAGAACTATTGTACCTTTTTAGTTTAGTAAATGTTTTATTTAGCGTAAAATTTTTTTTAGAGTTTCTTAAAGGAATGCTTCTTATGACAATACTTCGACTGTCTATCCTCAGCGCTTTACGCTATATACGAGTAACTAAATCTATAATGTGTATAAAATAAATTTATAATATGAATATATAGATGTTTCTTAATAACAGATAGAAACCGAAAACATTCAACAAACGATACCGCATCTCAATTCATTATATATCTTGTAATAAAATAAAAAAAAGAGGAAGTACGTCGTTGAAAGATATATTTATCATAAATCTACCTTTTGTCATAAGATATTTAAATCTACTCGTAGAGAGCATTTTGAAAGACAGCCATCATTATTAGGGCGAGGGTCAAGTTGCTGACAAACAACTTAGTTTTATAAAATATTCTTGTACGGCAAAAAATAATGTATAATGGCAGTCATTTGTAAATATGAAAGTTTCTTAAAATGATTTAAAGTGTAATAGCTTTGGATACTTTTGTAAAAAAATAACACATTGTAAGTAAATACATACAAAGTTTATATATATTTTAGTTCCATTGATTGTTACTTTCTACATATAATACCTTAAACCGTGAATAAATTTGAGTGAAATGTGGGTGAAAAGAGATTTGGGGGATTCACAAGCCACTTACAACTTAAAATCTGAATAGTTAATCTGGAGCATTTTATCCACTATTCGTTGAGAAAATTTTCAATCATTTAGAGAATAAATGAACGTAGTGTGCCCAGCGAAGCGGGCATGAAACAGCTAGTTTCTTTATATAAGTAGTTAAAATATTATGTGTTAAGTTTAAAACTTATAACTAAGTATTTTTTGAAGTAAGTTTCTCCAAAAAATTTGTATAACAATAAAGGGTTAAATAAATTATGAATCAATAATAATTTCCTTTTTTATTTTCGACCAACGGAGTCAGACCGAGTAAAATATAAATGCAGAATTAATTTAATCTAAAAACAACTGTGACCGTCATATGATGTAGGTCAGAAAATTATATTGTATCTGTAGACACTTGATATATAAATGACAAAAATCATTGTTTTTTGTAACTTTAATTCAAATAAATAAGCCTTTATTATAGAAGCGGCATTCTGTTGCTGGATCATATCCAGCTTAAGCTTTATATAAGTTTGTTATAACAGCTATAATAAATTCTAAACAAGACCCAAATTCTAAACAACATTTATTATTCTTGTTTGTTTACGACACAACTAAATACGTCTTTAAAATATGTAAAATGTTTTTCTAATTTATTCGTAAATTGTTGTAACAATAATTACAAAATTTATTTGATTCACTCATGTATAAGTATATAGTACGTATATTAAAAAAGTATTTGAATTAACCGTAGGTGCAGTTATTAATTAGCAAATCTATTTAGTTTCATACAGCTATATACCGTTTTTATTTAATTATATAAATAATTAAACCCAACAGATACAGTTTTGTTTGTAATAGCCATGAGAGTCAGTGGTGCTTATACAAAATAAACACAAGTTGGCACCTTTCTTTAATGAACATTAATCCTCAAACCATTCTCTGTTTATTAAACACTAGCTAATGGCGAACTTAAAATACCATTGTTTAATTAAATTTCTTCAATACAAAGAAACAGCTGTTAGTTACGTTATTTGTTTTTAGTGTTAGAATATTTTTCTGGGTCAAAAATTGTAGTCTGAAGTTTTAATAAAATTAATGTTGAAGTAAACCATTTATGTTCACATAAACTTAAAACAAATTTACAACTATCAAATTGTCAAACAATACAATTTTGTTTATTTCTTTTATAACAATAACTGAAATAAACAACGTGTTATTGTTACACGTTAGTTTTGTACTATAAAAATTATGCCATTATTTACTGATAAATTATTATTATCAGAAACATAGATCAAGGATCTCTTTGTTTCTTGAAATCAATATATAATTGCATATAATACAAATGGTAATAAATAAGACTGGTGCAACACAGTCGGATAATGCGAGTGCGAGTGTGACTCTATATAGTCGTTAGTTTGATTTATAGTTTCCGCTGTGAGAGGTTTTGTCTACTGGGGGTTATGTCACCAAGATAGGGTTAAACTTTAACTGCACATATGATTTAATTTGTTCTAATAAAAGTTTAATTATATTTTAATGATTATTATTATTTTTTATTGAATTTGTTACCTAGGAATGTCGTGAAGTGTCGTACAATGTACATTTGTTGTTGAAATCGGATTTATAAAGTCAGCTATGGTCTATTGTTAAAGTCTAAATGGTTATTACTCTATGACATAGAAGTGTACCACAAATAATATTTTAAAAATATAAAGCCAAAATCTTTTGTTATATTATTTATTTCGTTGTTTAATCTAAAAAGTTTAGAGAATGTTTTATTAATACCATAATCGTCTTGTTCATTAAAAATCATTTATTAAAGTTCTCCAAGTATAATAAAATAATAAAAAGTATTTTTAACTTTAAATACGATATAAATACTATATCTAAAACTTAATACAAAAATATTTCATAATTTTTTTCATTCAATCCATCCAAATTCAATAAAATCCATACAAATTCCATAAAAGTATATCGTTTAACACATTTGTATTTAGATAAGTATTATTATAGTTTTATAAAAATATAAATATTAAAAGCCATAAATTCAACGCAAAACATTTGACGCCAATAATTTGAGAAGGACACCTTAACCTCACCTTTAAGATCAAAATAAATATTATTCTTTCGTTATTACTTTTTATTCAACATTTTTGTTTTTTTTTTATTTTTCAATTATTTATTTACATTTGCTTATTTCAAATTGCAGTAGAACCGAAGTCGAAAGACATTTAAAAATATTTTAATTGACACAAACAAAACTGCAGTATTTTTAATCGTTTTTAAGTAAGGTGACGAATGTTGCACCAAAAATCTTCTAAATATCCTTCATAACTCAGTTTCTTTTACAATTAACATTTATAGAGGACCGTAAACAGAAAATTGCCTTAAACAGGAATTGGTAGTTACTTACGCCAGTAATTAGACCTTGCTCAGATCACACGGAGGCTCAATTTTGTCTGTAATGGGTCCTCGCCGCAGACATCGGACGGGACCAAATAAATTGTCAAAAATGGTTATACCTACCTTAAATAAATTTTACTATTATTAACAATACTGCAACCGTTCAATGCTAATTAAATCAAACAAACTTTTAATTACTGTTTTGTTTGGTATTTTTGTCGCAAACGGAACAGTTCATTAGTTGTGTTGTTGTGTGTTAGTGTGAAATAAATATTAATTAAAATTTTATTTGTTTTATTTTAAATTAATCTTATACTTAATAATATGAAATGAATGATGTTAACAAGTTATTATGTATCTCATAATACGGTAATTAAGTCAGTTGGTTGTAGTTTTTGTAATAGTCTATTTTATGTATTTAACACACACATGTATTTAACTCGATGTTATTACCAAGCTTGTTTAGTAACAAACCTGTAACAATGTGAGCAGATTATTAGTATTTATGTTTAACTTTTAGAAAAATAATAAGATTGGATAATAAAATTACATACATAGAGTTAGCAAAGTTTTATACCGAAAAAAATATATAAGGTATAAGACTTTTTCCAGTTATTCATGTTTATTAAAACAATCTGAGAAAAGCGATTAAGGGAAAGCAATGAATATAAATCAAGTAACAGATTACTAATCCGTTAGGCGAAACCATAAACCTCATTGATTAGTTAAATAGAAATATAACAAAAATAATTTATATCAGACACAATGAAATAGAAAATTACAATGAAACAATATCAAGAAATTCTAAATATAAAATTAGGAACTACTTCGTCCAATAATTGAATATTTGAATTTTAGTTTAAACTTTTACACCCTTTTTTTGTATCAAAAAAGCGTTTATTTTCTTAAATTGATTTTAATACTTCTAATTATTTTCGGGAGTTATCTTTATCACAGTATTGTAATTTATAAGGACTCTGTAATATTTTGTTTGTATTTTGAAGAAATAATAATTCAAGGCTGTATTTTCCTTGGTACCAATACGATTTTTTAAAACTGAATCTCTTTAAAAATAATGCACTGCAAAGATGGCTTTGGTAAATATAACAAACAGGATTTAACATAGAATCGATGTTTTTTAATTGTTAAGAATACATTAAATGTTATAAAAATAATAATTATTTTTGAACTTAATTGTATTTTGAATTATAATTTAAGTCTGTGTATAAATAATAAATATGTATTAAATTATCTAAAAATATGTGATTATACAAATATTTGCAAAGTAACGTTTCATTGATATTGTTCTTATTATAATATTCTAAGGTGCAATTTTGTATAAACTATGATTACATAGACGTACGTACGAGTAACAAGAAATATTAATCACCGCGGGCAGAAAAAACCTGCGACCCCTCAGTTTGACCACATCGTTCAGCAAACTGAGTAGTTAGCAACTTGCGGCGTGTGGTCACTTCCATGATTTAAAATTGTATATATATATGTATATATATATATATTAATGGGAAAATAAGCAACATATAAAAGTTAATTATATATTTAAAAGAAATATATTAATATTAAAATTATGATATCACTGTAAACGAAATTCTTAGAACTACGAAGTAAAATGTAGTTGTAAAAAAAAGTAATTCTTTTTTATTTTTTGGTGTTCTTAAAAAGATTTACTTAAGGTCGATTTTAGCAAAATCAAGTAAGTCTTACTCGAATGGAAATTAGTAAGTATTCGAAGAAATAAACATTTTTACTTTTCTCCAAAACCTAGTACTAAAATCCCTATGAACAGGTATTCAGAGATAAAGAGTACTCCTTAAATGAGTAATGAAAAATATGTTTTCTTCAAAACTTTTATATAATAAAATAGATGAAACTTATTTTAAATATTCACCTGTAACCAATTATTCTTAGTGATGTTCTCTTCTGTAACTGTTAGCGCTTTCCGTTCACCTAACTTATATGATAATACATGTATTCGGTGAACGTTAATCCACTAGTGATGTACTGCTGTGTGAAATATATCGATATGGTTCCATTTACGATATCATGCTCGATAATCCATCGGCATTTGATTGGGACTGGGAAAGAATTAGGGAAGTTTGGAGTCTGGATGATGCCTACAGGTCCTTTTAACCTCTCTCCACATATTTGAGGGCCCTGGTGTTCTCTTAAGCCTCCCTCTTGAGTGTAGACGACGTCAGCTGTGATACTTATTAATGTAATGCTAAGTAGACACTGCATCGTCAACCTGTAACAAATATATTATATTTTATAACATAACGTTTTTATTTAACACATTCTATATAATGTAAACGTTAAATCCTTGAATATTTTAGAGAAGTCATATTTAAAATAATATTTTTATTAAAAAAGGCATTATAAAGTACAAAGAACTACTTCGAAGTTCTGTCATTCTAATTTACTAACGACGTACTCGTCCTTTGGGAGAAAGAGCTTAGAAATGTGCCTGTGTAACTGCACTTTGACGTCACTAAATGAGTTTAGAAAATGATGTCCTTTCATGGCTTATGTGCTTATGTGGTTGTAATATATCACAATGACTTACTTTGGTTTCTTTACGTTAATGTTGTTTTTGTTGGATAGTTTGATGGATTAATCAAATACAAATTAATTCTAACAAGAGAGTTTGAAAAGTCTAAAAAAATAAATAAAAAGAAATGGAACGACCAATGAATTAACATTAAAATTATTTTTGCCCATTAAAAGATTAGCTCACAAAATTTATTTAATATTCAACTTATATTTAAACACATACACAGTTCAAATGTATATAAAACTAGACTAATGCCAGCAAATTCACCTCTCCTTTAGACCCAATTCACCTCTCCTTTACAAACATTGTAAATTTTTTTAAATTTCAACATTGTAAATTTCTTTACAAAAATTGTAAATTTAAATCTATTTAAAAATACAATTTCATTAGTTTGTATACATTTTTCTAAATTAAAGCCTAAGTAAATTTTAATGTTTTTGAGCGAACTTATCGGATTAAAAGCACCTACATTTTAACTCAAATAATGAACTAGCATAGTGTTAGCTGAGGTATTACTGTAGGTATGCCTAATATCATCAAATAACATTTCGCAAGCTTTATAGAGTATAAAATAAATTATTTAAACGGTCCTTTCTCTCGCACATTATAGTTTGATCAAGGAAAATATGGTATAATATTTTCTTCAAAACTAATATATACTTTTTATCTATTTATACGAAATGTATGACAGATCCACGGTCTCGGATAAGTAGAAAAGAATCGTGAGAAATCTTATTCGTTAGAAAACTATTTGAAGTTTTGGATCAATCCTTTTATCATAAGCCATCAAAAGGGTGCGCTTTGTGAGTAATGTCTTTAATCGTTAGTGTTACGTATTATGTGTATTGAAATACAAGTATATCGAGCTCATGATTATTTTTTACCATATTTTGAATCACATTTATGTTATATTTATTTAAATGATGTTCTAACACGAATATAATTCGGTATTATGCTTTTATTGTTATTCATCTTCGATGGCACAGTGGCAAGTGGCAAGCCTTCATGAATTTAGAATAGCTGTATGAAATGTATTTTTTTATATTTACATGATATATTTTCTTACAAAACCTAGTTTTTGATTAAAGTCATTAAATATATAAAATAAACTAAAGTCATTTTCAGCATAATTATTTTTCATAAGATAATTTAAGGTCATGTTTTAGTCATTGTTAAGTAATGTTACTTTTATTCTTTCTTATGAATAACTCATTACATATTTATTTATTTTTGTCTTTTCAAACTTTGAATCAACCAGTGGTCCTGTGCGTACGTCGAAACATACACTTGTTTATAATATGCATACTTATTATAATTAAGATATATATTCACCAGTTAACTCAGTAAGTATACTTTGACAATTAAGACGCGAATAACTTTGACTTAAATCAAATGCCGATTAAGAATTGACTTAGAAATCCCGTTGTGATTGTGAATTAAAACAATTTAATTAATAATACATGACCTACCTATAAATACGAGTCATAAGACATTCTGGAAATATTGGAACTATTTCCCTTAAAAATCCGGCATACGCTACGCCACGCATCGGCATACGCCTGTCACCAAACTGTGTGTGTCGTAGTTTAATATAATTTATATTATGTCGTCATTAATAAATTGTAGTTGCAGAACCGAAATATGGTTTGGTATGGTAAATAAAGATAATACGTTTTACATAATATTTAACTATCTCAACGTACGCAATCTGACAAAAAAGAAACTCTAAAAACTTTGATGAAATATGAACTCTTGTTAAGTTAGAAATGATATACGAAAAAGTTTCACTTAAATATTCCATTATAACATTCCCTATTGTTATGTCGTGATAAAATATTTATATATTATATCATTGAAATACATTATACATTTTATATTCTGACAAAACGTAAGTCTGCTTGTGACTACCTTTAATCTTCGATATTTCCGAAATCAAAGTCAACAATCAATAATAACGGTTCATGGAACAAGGAACTTTAATTTTAATTATATACATATATATTGACTAACATTTCAAATTATAATCCTTACTATCTTATTTACACAAAATTTCATTCTTTGGCTCGATTCCTTTTTATTGAGCTTTGTGTTTCTATAGAAACTTTGACACCGAATTCAGTTTAGTGGAGTGTCAACATAAATTACTTTTTATTGTCCCATTAATTAAATATAATTATGAGATGGTAAGAACTAGTCAATTTAATAACACTTCCAGTCGACACTATCTTTAATTTAAGTTTTACAAAAGATATTAGTTAAAATAAGATTTTTTTGAGGTTGATCTTATATATACCTTTTGTATTGTTGAAATATTTCCCATTTTCAATTTAACATTAAGGGACATAATACTCTTGTTATTTAATAAAAATATGTTATTGAGCAAGAAGTTAGGAGATTTTGGATACATTATCTTTCTCTTATCATCCTTGTATGAACTGCTTATTAAACTCACCAAATTTAGTTATGCTCTAAAGTTGGCGTTCAAAAACCTTTAAAAGTTTAATCAATATGTTAGGTAAGAATTATATTTACTCTAATATATATATAATAAGCATCTAAAAGTTGCAATCATAATCACCCATCAGGAGGCGAACTTGAGTCGTAGGTGCTCACTATCAATATCTGAAGACAGAATTAATAGGTCACTTATGAGGTAAATTTATACAAATATATATTATAAATTGTTCGCTTCGAATTCGAATCTTGTCTGGTATAAAATAATTTAAAAAAAATATTTACCTTTTAATCCAAAGAAAGTAAGAAGACAATAATTTTAAAATAAAGAATAAAAAGTCAAAAGCAGGTGCAGATTCGCACACCTTTTATAAAATAATTTTGTAGTAGATTCTATACGGAACTAAGTCACTTTTTCAATAATTACATTTTAATAAACATAACATAAATTATATGATTATTTTTTATATGTCTATTTTCAAGTATTCGTAAATTAATTTAAAATTAAATATGAGAGCTTATTACGTAATATTAACTGTGATGCATGCTTCTTTTGAAGAGGTTGAACATCAATGTTTTCTTTAGAAGTTATTCGGATACATATATGTCAGTTGTAGTACGGGTACTAATCTTTAACATATTTTAATAAAAACTGAGAATAAATTACTAAAAACATAAGAACTGTATATTTTTAATTACAATGCATTGTTATTCACAGCGAGCTACGCTGAGGCAATAAAGATTGCCACAGACGCAATAACAAACAATGACCAAGAAAGAATATAACAAAATATTCGAGAATACGCTGGAGATTTATTTGAGTGTTGCAAAGATTTTCTTCAAACAAACAGCCAATTCGATTTGCGAACTGAATATTTGATACTTGACAAAGTCGACTGAGAGTTAATTAATAGTTTTATATTTATAAATAAACATTTTCATAAAATTAATACGAGAAATAAAAATAAACTCGCGATGCCCAACACTAGGCTTCATAAAATAGGTAAATCCTTTAAGGTTAATTGTATACGTTTTTATAATAAGCTCCCAAATGAAGCCTTAAGTTTATCATTAAATAAATTTAAATTATATATAAAAATAAATTTGATAAAAAAATCCTACTATAGTGTACAGGATTACATCAACGACGGTATGGCCTGGGAATTAATTGTATTGTATTGCGAATAACTAGTAATCTCCGCAATTTGTTTTTTGTTGTAGATTAATTTCGTTTTATCGACCTGTTGCATCACACCGATTCCTTAGAAGTCATTACTTGCGGTAGCGTCGGGAGTCGGGTTGCGCTCGTCCCTCAAATATGTGCGAAGGGGGTGATGGCTGGCTCTTGCGTTATGCTCGTGAACGGGTGCTGCTTGCGGTGACTGGTTGTGTAGCAGGCCTATTTTTATTTTTATTTTTATTTTTATTTTTATTTTTATTTTTATTTTTATTTTTATTTTTATTTTTATTTTTATTTTTATTTTTATTTTTATTTTTATTTTTATTTTTATTTTTATTTTTATTTTTATTTTTATTTTTATTTTTATTTTTATTTTTATTTTTATTTTTATTTTTATTTTTATTTTTATTTTTATTTTTATTTTTATTTTTATTTTTATTTTTATTTTTATTTTTATTTTTATTTTTATTTTTATTTTTATTTTTATTTTTATTTTTATTTTTATTTTTATTTTTATTTTTATTTTTATTTTTATTTTTATTTTTATTTTTATTTTTATTTTTATTTTTATTTTTATTTTTATTTTTATATTTTCATTTTTATTATTTTGCTATTATTATTTTTTTTTTTTTCATTATATTGCGACGGTTCTAGTTGTTCGAAAATAGCTTTTAAGATTGACATTTGTGAAACAGTGATCACAATATAAAAAAATATATATCCGGCTGAGTTTGTTGTGTGGTTCTTCTCAGACTAGGACGCGTTTGGAACCCTCATAGCTTTAACATTAAGTTGGACAGTGCTTTTACAGAAGGGCTTATTACGATAAATCTGGTATCGAAATAGGCCCTCCTGACACTTCCATTTTGACGTACCCAAGTGATCACTGATAATGATTCAAAGTGGAAAAGATATAAATAAATAAATAAATAAATAAATACGCTAATTTAACTGGCTTAAACTCTTTCAAACGTGAAAATAGAAAAATGTAAGTTAAAATAGAAAAAATTATACAATTTTCACACATATATTACAAAAACATGCTCATCTTAAATAATTTTCTACAAACTCCCTGTAAAATAACTTTCTATCAAAACACCATATCATATACATTATTACGTAGCAATATTAATTTATTCATTCTCTTTATTATAATATAAGTACGGATTTAATACAACCTTAAAACCATACAAAGCCTAGTGTATCCATTCAAGTATTCATAAAAGTATATGATCAGACACAAAAGATTCTCCTTTCCAAAATTAGCCATTTATTCCGAGAAAATAAATTTTACTAACGTATTAATTAAACGTATTATTAACGTAATTTAAAATATTATGTTTATATTTTATCAAGATGCATGTGACTTGAACGAAACATTCACTTCACTTTAATAAAACGACTAAACGAGTCACGCTCTGAGTGTAATTGTTACGTGAGTGTACATAACATATATTAATTAACATGATATACATCAAATTATTATATTAAATTTATGTATTTAAACATATCGTGTAAGAATATATTTCATATAATTCGTGTCATATTTATTTTGTAGCATTTTAAGATGACATTTTAAAATAACATCTCATAAACATTTTTTATTAATTTATTTTTTTTGGAACAATAAGAGTTAATTTTATTATACTTCATAGAATATTGTAGTATGTTTAGTATTTTGCGGAGCCTTATAGAAAACTTATACACATTTTTAATTAATACCGTTTGTGTGTATTGAATTTAAAACCTATTTAATGATAATAATTTTATACATTAAGATTGTTTTTAAATTATAACAATTTCAATATAAAGCAAACTTTCTTTGTTGATTTTTAACACGACGCAACAACATTTTTTATAGGATATCTTGTAAATAACTACTTCAATTATGAAAGATTGACACCACATAGTCTTTATAAAGCTACATTTTGATAAAGTTTAGATACAGAAAGTTTAAATGAGGTTAAATATTTAAGTGTAATTAAAGGAATGTTTTACAAATAATATCGTCTTAAAATATCTTTCTAATTAGTCCTCGTATTACACTTCAAAAATGTTAATATTTCGTTTGAGAGTTAATAGTCTCAAACGCTTAATATAAAAATCGCTTCATAATTTTGGTCCTTGTAAATGTAAATTGCTGATGGAATTAACTTACTTCTAAATGCAAGGTTATGCCTAAAAGCTTTTATATTACTTATTTGAATTACATACTCGTATCTCTTATCATGTAATATAAATCTTATAGTAGTGTAAACCAAATCGTCATTTAATACGCCAAAAACAGGATAAAAATGTAAGAATTATGACATTACTTTCCTCTGAATATAATTATATAAAATGTCTTAACCTGTTTTTTGTAAAGAAACCTTAAGAGATAGTCTCTTATCGCGTAATTTCAATTATCGCACTGGATATTATTTGTTTCAATATTATTCATCTGAATACGGGGGACATTACTACTGAACACACAAGTTTCGTAGTTCTTCTGGTTATTTAAGGGATCCTATGAGGTGTTGAACAAAAAAAGTCATAAATCCTGCAAGTAAATAAATATCACTCATCAAACATTTACATTTGTATTGTGAATTGTCGAGGTAAGAAGCTCTATTTAAAAGTTTTCAGACTTCTCACAACAAGTTAAGACAGTAAACCTAAACTGCCACGAGCTGTTTAATCAATTACCTATCGTCTATTGAATCGCCAACTTACTACGGAGTTTCGCTTTTTAAATGGACTTTATTTAATTTTATGTCCATTTTTTTTAAATTATGTACTTTGTTTTACTGCTCTAAAATATGTGAATTGAAATTACATACTTCTCTCTATACGGTGATATAAAAATAAATGTAAACTGAATAAGTTCGTAATAAATTTAAAGAGACCTGATAACATTGCAGCGACATCAAAAAAGCTTTAAAAACGTTTCGTGACATATAACGCCTGTATTGCGATTTGCGAAACTTGAATGCTTTGCTGCGGTTATGAGCTATTGTAAATTCAACTTAAATTCTGTAATGCCATGAGAACTATTCGATAACTAAATTTTATACAATTACATTAACATTTCATATATTTGAAACTTTGTGGTAAGATAAAATAAATATTTTGAAATTTTAAAGTGTAAAATTAATTTCATATATATTTTTTTTATCATTTGATTAAAAAACAGTACATGGTCAACTTCTGTCCGTCTGTCCTCCAATATCAGAGTATTGACGATCTTTGAGTGGGCTTTTTTTAAAGTATCCGTGTCATTTCGGCCCGGAAATACAAATAAGTCGCATTTCGATAATTCCTGGCAAAAAGTTTCGTCAAAGCCGCACCAATAAAGAGTACCATGCTTCCAGGAAATAGAGATTGAATTGTAGGTAGGGGCGTGCAATGCGAAAATGAATGATGAATTATGGATTATCGGCAGAGAATGCGTTATAAGACGAACTATAATGCCACGTTCTTACGCAACGTCAAGGAATCTAATCGTGCTCGATGAAGTGAATCTCCGTTACCTGTGGCGGAATAGAACTTAATATAATTCATGGTAGTTTTAGCGAAAGCTATTATTGTAAAAGAACTATCTGCGCCACAAATACAGCTAAATATAGCATAAATATTTAAAATAAAAAATGCATGAAGCTATTTCATACTAATATTAAAAAATATTAAGACTTTATTTGTTTCTGTCGCCTTTCTTTTTTAATTAGCGAGACTTAGCGAGACTAGTAAATAGATACACCTTTATAGTTATTGTATTTATCTTTTTCAAATTTTATTCTGTTACTCGTGTATTCGTCGACAAGTTACTCTGCAGCAAAGTATATATTTAACTGCAGTAGTATAGACAGACAGTACAGATAGTATTCATTTAAACAATTAATTTTAAAATTTAATAGTGTATGTAAAACATATGATTACTATATTTTTTAATTATTTAATGTTTTTCAATTGCTGTATTTAAAGAATATTAGCTTTTTTCACTCATTATCCATATAAACGTTACTGTGCGAAATTTCATACATATTAATTACGCAGATAGTAATTTTTGATAAAATTATAATAAGATATTAAGTTTTTACTTCCATTATAACAGAGTGTAAAAAGTCAAAAATCTAATTTTATATATCATTAGTGATGTTTGTATAAATACAATAAATGTATAAAACGAAAGAGTAGTAAAAGATGAAATAATTTCGTACAATAAATTAAGTGTAATAATTAAGTCGTGTAATGTTTTAGAAAACATTAAAGAAGCCATAGTTTCATTTTAATAATCCAAATTTAACCCTTTTACGGACTGAACCCAAAAGATTTAACGAGCTTATATTTTAATAACTTATGTTTCTAATTCGTTACCCTGATGCTGAGCGACTTACCTTCATTAAAAATGGATTATTTTTCAAATTTATGGGTTATGTAGGTAAGGTTTCAGAAAATAAATATACTTAACTAAAAAAAAAAAGAAATTATATGAAACATATTCATTTACACTAATCTGTCAAAATATACATAAGCTATTTACCACTTACTGACTCATTACGAAATCTGCGAAACTATCTGTCCGATTAACCTAAAATTTTACATTTTCATTTCTTTTGTGACGTAGACGTCCACTAAGAACGGATTTTACGGAATTCCTATCCCAACGGATTTAATCTTTTTGCATTTCGCCAAGTTTTAAGCCTGTAAGATAGATGGAAGTAAAAGTTACTATTGCAACGCTTACCATAACCATGGTTACCATACCAATATTTACCATAGCCACAATTACCATGACATTGGTTACCATGGCAACCTTAGTATAGATGTGGTTGGGGGAGGTGCAATAAGTTGAAATTACAGTAGAAATTAATTTGACTAAATATATATAAAAAGTAGCGACAAAAAACAAATAAAATTGATATAAATATATAGCAATAATAATAATAAGTAAATTAAAATATTGAAATCCTTACAAGCTTCACTAAAATAATTACTAATAAGACCAAGTTTTTGAAAATAATAATATTTTGATGAACATAGTTGAGAGTCTATATAAATTAAATATAAAATGATATTATTTTAAGCTTCATAATCATGAACGAAATTTAGAAATTAAGAATTCCTATTCTACACTCGTAAAACATCCAATTCATATATTTTTCAAACAATTTGTAAAATATTTATATTAGAAATTTTGGCAATTTTAAGACTTGTAAATATCTTACTTTTCACTATGAAATGATGTTTGAACTCAAAGCGTCCCCTAGGACGCTTTGAGTAGCCTCTTAGAGCGCTGTCCTGTCAGAAACTTCAAGTATTCAAACTAAATAAGCAAACTTTCTACACTTTTTACCAAACATCGTCTTGAGGCAGTAGTCTGCTTTAGGAGCCGAAAAAAAAGCGTTTTTTCAACAATTTTTTTGAAAGGGAAGGAAATGATTGCAGTAAACGAAATTTTGAGACGATAGTATATTATATTCAAGCTTTAAAAAACAATTTTTATTATTACAAATTATTGAAATTTGCTAAAGTTGTAACGATTTTTCTGGGGGGCCTGGAGTGTGCACTCGTAAATCGGTGCCGGTGATGGAGGTCGTGCGATGCATCTGAAACAGTGGAACCAAATTTTTTTTTAGTTTTTATAAGTTCCTTTTCTATATGAAATAAAAAAATACCGAAGAAATGACGAAATTCCAAATTTTTTCGAAGTTTGAATAAAAATTCCCTTTTTTGAAAAAAATAAATTCACTTTAAGTTGCAAAACAAGTAATTTAAATAGTACTTTTGTCCAACTTTTTTAGTTCAAATAGAAGATAATTCAATACTGAAGCTAGATCACTTTGATTTTTTTCGATCGGACATATATTGTTTTTACTATCGCCGGCACCGTTTTCCAAAACTTGTGAAAATGAAAACTCGAGAAAACGGGCTGTAAAGTTTTCGGTCCAAAAAAATCTAAGTTTTTGGATACTTACACTAATTAGATGTTAATCGGCTATCCCCGGGCCATACAATAATCCTTCCTCTTCTTCAAAAAACTCGTTTTGGCGGAGGCTATCCGATCTTCGAGCTGTACGAGCCTCTTTGCTGGAAAGTGATGCGCGCCGGTTCTCCCGCGTTATGCGCTCAGCATCGACGGTGTCAGCAAAATTTTTGCATTGCTGCCCGATGACAATATCGAGGAGCGGCATGGTAGAAAGCACAGCTGAATAGCCTTCGTTGAAAATGCCTGTCGCTATATTTGCTGCTATTTCGACGATTTTATAGCCGGAATTTACGTGTTTCGGATTTAGGCGCCACACAATCGATTTGAACGATTCGTTCGAATTTTGAGTGTGTCCGCCTAAGCACCGCGTCAATAAATCGTCATATCATCGCTGCTTGCTGCCTTCAACTTTTGCTCATTGCGACTCGTGTGTAAGTCTCCGTCGTCCGATGATACACTGGTAAAACGATTGCCGTGAAATTTTCGCTTTCGCGGTTCCGCAGCACGCTGTCTTTTACATCAATCACCTTTCGGGTAGCTAGACATTTCGATGTGCGCTCGGCAAAATGAAATGAAACTGAAAGTTGACGCTACAAATAGCAGTGTAGAGGCCGATTCCGAGAGCTATAGTTAACCGTTACATTGTATACCGTTATCCCAAAAACTACTCGACACAGACCTTCTAGAACCTCCAAATAATATTTCAAAGGACCGTTCAATCTTTTCAGGTATATACGAGTATAATCAAACAATAGAATACACGAAGGGGCGGAGCGCGCGCGCTCGGGTCTGCCCGAGCATTCGCACCTGCTCGACGCTCGGCCACTAAAACTGATCTAGCTTCGAAAATATGTCGAATTGGCCTCTAAAATTTTGAACACATATTCTTGGATAGTTTTGGAATAGATTTAAGACAAAAACGCCTTAAACTACCAAAACAAAACTAACTATTATAATAACTTGTATTGAATAACTATTATAAAAACTTATTGTTTTTGTTAGTGATAAAATAAATAGATTAATTAAATTAGATTAATTGTTACTTAAATATTGAATAATATAAATATAATATTGTTAGCTGAATAATAGACCTCAAGAACTGGTGGTGGGGCAAGGTCCTTATAAACGACCGCGCGCTCACTTCAAGCACCTATTCGTGTCGAATTCTCTTGCGAACGGGAGCTCTGCCCGTTTGATCAGTCAAATACTTTAATTGTAATAGTTAATTAAAAGCTCAATTTACATTTTGTATCTATGATTGTTTAAAATTAGTTTTGTTTTGTAATTTTATTATTTAATAAAATATTGATGTAATAGTGTATAAGTGATTATTATTATTATTTTGTTCTTTTTCCACTTCTGGTCTCTAAGAATATATATTTTTAAAATTAAATTATTTAATTCATTTAGGCGCATATTGCATTTATGAAAACATGGATAAAAACGCGAGAAAAACCATGGATGTTGTTTTAACTTACAATGGATTTATAATATTTTATATTTTGTATATATAATTGTCATAGTCAATTGACATAGTCAAAATTATTGATGAGAAATGGGATAACACTAAAGGGTGTTGCCAATGAAGAACAGAATTATTAACTACGCCACTGGTTCACTGACGCGCCAGGAATGGAAAAATTCGATCATAAATGTAATACTTTATTCTTGAAATAAGATTGCTAATAGACAACAAGTATTTATTATAAAACTTTATCCCAGAAAAGAAGTTACCTTTTACACCGACTTTAAAGATCTTTCGAAACTCAATTTCAAGTTAAAACTTTAGTAATGTTAATAAAAACTGCAGGGTACTTATCCTTGTTACAAAATAATCATTAATTTTAACGAAAAATTAGAAAAACTGTTTAATACGTAAAATTGTTTTACGTATAATCCATTAATCTATTGAAATGAAATAACCAATTACTGCATTTAGTAACTAATTAAGTCAATGAATTTTAAGATGAAATTATGCTATACTGCAAAATTTGAGAGCAGCTACAAAGCATAAAAAGTTTCCCAGTAAGGCACACAATGTACTTATTTCCTCCTCGAGGTTGGGAAAATCAAACTGAAAATTTTTATTGATAAATGTCGTTAGTTTCTCACAAGCAATTTAAGTTTGCTTCGTTTCTTCACGTTAGTGTTTTTATTATAATTATTTTTGTTGGTGATTTTGTTCTATTTGTAAGATATTATTACTTTGTATTTCATTAAAAATAATAAATTAATTTGAATGAAAATAATAGTGTTTTAGAAATTATTTTATGAAACAATTTATTTAATGACTACAAAATATTCTCTATCACCAGATAATTCTAATCATAGTCAAATTAATAGCAACTCGTATATGGCTTGAGTGAGGCAGGATCACGCCTTCATAGGAGATCAACGAAGCATCAGATGCAGAAGAAGCAGCATATGACCAGACCATTTCTCTTTATCTCCGAGTATATTTATCTCATGCAATCCTCGTTTGTTTTTATTAATCATATATGATAATGTTAAGTCGTGGCGAGGAAACTGATTAATAATTGCGAACCATCACCGAAGTACAAAAATCTCATAAAAGTAATTAAAAATTTAGTGTTTTTTAAAAGAACAGATTTCTATCTCAGATTTATTTGGAATGTTTTATTTTTACATCTCCTTTTTCTATCCGTAAGAAAAATATTGTCGATAAAGTTTTTTTTCTCACTAAATATATTACTTTTGTAAGTTTCTACGTTTTACTTTTATAACTTTCTTAAAACAGTTTAAATTATGTTTCTGTTAAGGAATGAAAGGTGGCTTATCTACCATTATTTTAATTACCAGACCATCATAATACTGGATAAAAATCTGTCTGAAAAATCATACAGTTGGCTTGTAAAGATTATATAAAAAAACTTTTTTACCTGAACGTTAACATAATTTAAAATTTTCTAAAATATTTTCAAACGATTACTTTAATAAAACAAAATACAAAAATGAGACATTAGTCATTGAAATCTATTTTTATTTATATCATATTTTTTTCAAAATATAAAAAAAACTATAAAATTCTATAACATGGATATATTTCAGTTATTTGAGTGACAAACCGATAGCAAAAGCCTTAAATTTATTATGATATAATAAATAATGGATCGTAAAACTTCAACAATATAGACAGATATTCTAAAAGGTCTATCCTGTATATTTCACTTCGTATCAAAGTGTTTGATTTATCTTTTTATGTTTACTATACTCGTATATCGTCGCCTTCGCATTTGTAGGTTCTTTTGAATTGTAAACAACTTCTGTCAATTTACACATATATTGAGCACTTGAAGATATGTTTTATTTATATCTTTTTGTATATATGACCTACACTTACTTATGTCTGCTAAGGTAACTTTAAGAATACGAGTTGTGGTATTTGGCTTCTTCCAACACTAGTCGTATTTGTTACGTCCACAAACTTTTTAGATTCGTTTTCGTCACAATTCTCGTTTCATATGCTACGTGTGGACTCGTATTACACGGTCTGTATGTCAAACGGAGTATTTACTGATATATTTATACAGGGACGCATGTTTATACCTTGTGGTAACCGCAAGTAATTTACCCATATTTGAACAAAGTGACCTCAGGGCTATGGGTCTAATTTAAATAATTTCTACTAAGTGACGATTTAAGAACCTTAATGATACAGATCAGGGGTTTCATTTTGTTCAATGACTGTTTTATACAAATAAACTCAATAGCTAAATTTTGAAATTTGTTTAATGTGTCGAATTGGCCTTTTCTTTGATTCCCTAATGTACGAGACGGAGTCGAGTATCTTATTTAATTATTTTATATATTTCGTTGATTAGAATCTAATAAAAATGTTTATTAAATATTTCGTTGAAGGAATCATCAAACTTTTAAATTAAGAGAGTTAAATCAATCACATATAAAATGTTGAACTCAGAATTTGTTCCTTATAGTTTATTTTCCAAAATTTCTTCCACACATTGATATTAAAAACTATAATATTTTAAATGCTATTTCTGTAGTAATGTTCATCATACAGCTAATTACAAAATTTGTTGTCTAACAAACAATTTTCAACTCGATAAATATTAGCGTACAATTGGGACATCATTAGTGGTTTCGTTTACATTTGTCTATGAAAGTGGAAATAAGGAATCAAACGAATGATTACTTATACCTGCCATATGAATAAGGTTTATTAATGACTGCTTATAAATTCAATTTACAGCTAGTTTTTGGAAGGATGAATAAATTAAAAAGAATTGAATTACTGTCTCGCGTCAAATTCAGATTGACTATCATTATATGCAGTTAACTAACCAGAAAAGGTAAAGCAAATTTATCATCAAATATGTTATTTTGTACATATTAGATTTCGAGGAACAGAATTTAATTGTATTTGTAATCTGCAGTCTCTCTAGACGGTTGAATGAATAAAACATTGATTACGATTCTTATATAGCCACCCCTTCAATAGGCTTAAATAATAAACTGAAGTCCCAAAGCGGTCAAGTCTCAGTTTAAATTACGGCCGCTTAATTATCGTAAAGTTGTAGGATCATAAACCGGGAGGGAAATGAGATTGAGCGATACTAATGACACTTATGGGATGCTCTGGAAATACGAAGCAAAAATATTTTCAGAAATGTGATTTTTGTGTTTAAAAAGGAAGTTATCCAAAAATTATTACATTTTTAAAAGCTTTTGGGAATTAAGTAATCTAACGAATAATGTAACAACTATTTAAGTTTTATAAAATTCGTAACAACCATTCTGTATTGACTTATGTTTAATAATACCTTTGTGTTGTGCGTTAAAGCTTATACTATAGCTTCTGATATTATTATACTTTTGGCATGTCTATATTTTATAATTTTATGTGAATAATTTTAATAATAATTGTAATAATAATAATAAAGTTAATATAATCACTGTAATTTTTAACATGTCTGTATTTGTAAATTTTTCAATTTATTTTATTTATTTTTGTTTGGATTATTAATGATAGTAATAATAAATTTAAATAATGTTTATAATTTTGACAAATTGTATTGTATTGTTTTGTAGTCTATTTATGTTATAACATGAACGAATGCGGCGTTGGGTGCCGCAAACCACCATTCATGTTCCGAACGGCGGAAGGTGGAGGACGGAGCTACAAATAGCTATGTGGAATGTAAGAGGAGGGATGGAACAGAAGATGAATGAATTATTAGATGTGATGGATGACAAAGATCTGGATGTTATTTGTGTGTCTGAGACCAAGCGAAAGGGCAATGATACGATCGATTTGCCTGGCAACCGGGTCGCTTTCTGGGCTGGTGTTCCAGAGGGTGAGCGAGGTTGCCAAGGTGTAGGCGTGTTGCTGTCCTCTCGAATGGTTAATGCAATGGTAGAATACAAGGCTATCATCCCGAGACTTCTTTGGGTTCGCTTTAAGCTGGGGATAAGAAGAGTATTCTTGTTAGCCGTTTACGCGCCAGTATCCTCAGCTCTAGTGAGCGAACTCGAGGAGTTTTGGGAGGGTATCAGGGATGTTCTAAGTAGTGTCAGAAGTAATGAAAAGTTGATAGTATGTGGGGATGTTAATGGATGGGTTTTAACCGCGCGAAGTGGTTACGAAAGCGTGCTAGGCAAGTAAGGTGATAAGAGAGTAAATGAGGCTGGAAAGCTTATTTTGGAATTTTGTAAGTAGAGAAATTTGTTTGTGGCAAACACGATGTTTGATCATAAACAAATTCACTTGTATACATGGGAGCGAGCGGACGAAAGAAGTATGATTGATTTATTCCTAGTGGATCAGCGAATTTGAAGCCAAGTTATGGACACGCGAGTGTTTAGGGGTGCTGATCTGGGAACGGACCATTATCTAGTCGTTGCTAGAATAAGAGGTCTGTTTGCAGGTTGGCGCAGCCGCACAACGTGTCCTAGCTTGGAGTCGAATTATCGCATAAGAAGCTGGAAGCTTCAAGATCCACCGATCAGAGAGGAATATCAAGAGTTTCCAAGAAGCCTGAAAGCTGTGATTCTGGAAATGAAAGTGTTGAAGTATGTTGGCAGAACCTTAGGAATGGTATGGTGAAAGTAGCGACAGAGGTATGTGGTAAAAGGAAAAGAGGTTTTAGTAAAAAGCGCGATGAATGGTGGGATGATGAAGTGAAAGACACTGTGGAGTTAAAGAAGAAAGCATGGCTGGATTATAAAGCCTCGGGTAAGGATAAAAGTATGAGAGAGATAAGAAAAAGAGAGTACAAGCAGCAAAAGCACAAAACGAAAGCACTTATAAAGATAAAGCGTGAAAATTCTGAGAGAGAAAGGAATGACAGGTTGACGAACAACTTCCGGGAAAACACGAAACTTTTCTGGCGAGAAGTTAGTGATTCCCGGGGTGGTTCGGTAACCTGTAGAATGAAAGGGGTGCTTTCGAAGAGCGGTGAAATCTTAACAGAGCAAGAACCCGTTTTGCAGCGGTGGGCGGAATTCTACAAGGAGACGTATGAATGTGAGGACGCCTCGGCCTTGAGTACCAGTGAAATGCTGAGTCCGGATGTAGCCGATGGTGAAATTAGTGTGGAAGAAGTAGAGAGCGCGATTCGAAGTCTGAAATGTGGTAAGTCTGCGGGAGCAGATGAAGTTACTGCCGAGATGATCAAATATGGTGGGCCACGCGTCTGGGACTTGTTCTGGTTTTTGTGCAATATATGCTGGAAATCAGGGGAGGTCCCAGGCGATTGGCGAGGTGCAGTCATCGTACCTTTGTATAAAGGCAAAGGTTCACAGATAGACTGTGCATGCTATAGGGCTATCAGTTTGATTAGCTTGGGCGGTAAAGTTTATGCTAAAATTTTAGCGAGAAGAATGCAAGAGAGATCTGAAAGGCTGTTGTGGGAGGCCCAAGGCGGTTTTAGACCTGGAAGAGGGTGTATAGATCAGATCTTTTCCCTCCGCATGATCACGGAAAAGTTTTTGACCCTAAACCAAAAAGTTTTCTGTGCTTTTGTGGATTTGGAAAAGGCGTTTGACAGGGTTGTGAGAAAAAAATTATGGGAAATACTGCCCCGATACAATGTGAACGGACCCTTGCTACAGAATGTAAAGTCTCTTTACAGAGATCACTCAGCCTGTGTGCTAGTAGGAGCTGACATGTCGCCCTGGTTTGACATCCAATCGGGTGTTAAGCAAGGTTGCGCTATGTCAGCTTGGTTATTCAATTTGTATTTGGATAGTTGTCTCCAAGGCGTGAAAGACAGTGACATGGGAGTGAAAATAGGTGACCTTAAGGTCAATTGCTTGCTATATGCAGATGATGCAGTGCTCATTGCATCATCAGAATGCGATTTGCAGGCATTGGTCACCACTCTGAAAGATAGGTGTGAAAATAATGGTCTAAACCTGAATGCAGATAAGACGAAGGTTCTGATATTTGAAAGAAATGAAGAAAGAACAGAATGTAAAATCAACGTGAATGGTAAGATAATAGAACAAGTGAATGAAGTGGTATATTTTGGAAGTATGTTTAGCAGAGACGGAAGATACGAAATGGATGTGGAAAGACGTATTGCTGCCGGTAACAGAGTTAACGGTGCTTTGGCTGCATTGTTAAGACGGCGAAACGTCGGCATAGCTGCACTGTTATACGGCAGCCAAACGTGGGTAACGCAGAAGAAGAATGTAAGAAAGATGAATGCTGTGGAGATGCGATCTCTTCGCCGAATTTGCGGAGTCAGTTTAGCTGACCGAATCCGCAATGAAGAGATCCACAGAATGGCAGGTACTAGCGAAAATGTCGCAGTGAGAATGAAGAAGAACGTGCTGAGGTGGTTTGGGCACGTCGAACGAATGAGTGATGAAAGAATGGTAAAAAAGATTTATAAAGGAAAAGCGAGCGGTAAGAGAGACAGGGGGAGGCCTCGAGTGACCTTCAAACACACAGTAGCTATGATACTGGAGGAAGGTCACGTTAAAAGCATGAGGACCCCCTGGAGGGCATGTATGAAGAGGTTAATGTCTGTGGTCGAGGCGAAAGAGGTATGCAGGGACCGTAGCGTTTGGCGCTTCGTCGTCTCTGGCTACCCCGCAAGGGACATGGCATGAAGGTAAGTAAGTAAGTAAGTAAGTTAAAGCTTAGCAAGGTAAATAAGGCATTACGATCAATACCGATATAAATTAATCAATATTTGTTTATTATTTTTTTCTTAACAAATTTAAGATGGTCAGAAGATCTTAAAGTAGTGTAAAATATATAATCAAAGCCTAAAAGATTTTCTATTTCATATTTACTGATACATGTTTTTAGGTATTTTGGAGTTCGTGATTATATATCCGAGAACGGAACTGTAAATAAAATTTGTGAAAAAAATGTTTTTTTTTATATTAACCAATCAATCTTTTTCAAACGTTCTATGTAATGGCTACTTTAAGTTCTGAAAATGTAAGTAATTATAAAGAATCACATAGAGTGTCATTAAAACTACAGACATGTTTCTCTTAAGTTGGTACTTTGGAGTTTGATAATGTCATGAATAACAAAACACGCTACGGAGTTAAAATTAATAATATTTACACAAGTTCAACCGTTACTAAGTATAATAATTAATCATAATTAGACTAAAAATATTAATATTTTTAATTCAGTTAATAATAAAAGCATAAAAGTTATATTCGTAAAACTCTTATTATATAAGGACGAGTAGGAGTTGCGATTCAAAATAAACGAAACTAAACAAACATTACCGCCAAGGCAGTTATAAACGGGTTCTGAAAAACATACGTCTTTAAAGTAAAAGACTTATTCATTGCCTAAAAATAAAGGGTTGACAGTCAAATTAGTATAATTGAATTTTAGCATTACGTTCCTTTATAATTCAAAGGAATGCAATATTATGTAAATTCATGCTTTTGAGGATTTTATGAGAGGTGGCTTTCATTTAAGAACGACGTTATACTTTTTTATATTTTAACTGTAGGAATATTGAGAATCATTTTATTATTATTATTACTCAAATGTTTCTTTAATAAAAGAATAATAATAAAAACGGCCGCAGGCAATTCTGATTCGAGGTTTGCCTACAAATTTATTATAAAGTAAAACATTGTGCAAAGTATATAAATAAAAATTAATACCTTCTGCAATGTTATAATATACAGCTTTATTTCGTAAGTTGGAATAAAAAATTTAAAACAACAGAAAGTTCATGGCATTGTGTCATTATCATTGGTTCCCAGTAGATTGGAAACTTTCCTGTAATTGTTCTGTAGCAGTCCTCTTTATAATCAAAGTTTCCTTTAGTTCAACGTCCGTTGCTCTGAGTAGTTTCGAATTCCCTTTGCTGGACGTAACTGTATTCAAAAAAGGTCCAAATTTAAAATTCAGAACAGAAAACAGAAAACGATAAAAATTAATATATTAATACCACTTCACAAAATGTACATACAAAAACCACTTAATTACTTAATAAAACTTCAGAATCTCGTCAATATTGTACATTTAAATATGTTTTTTCTCGTACGTGGTATTCAAAGTTTCCATATCTATGTAATGTGTATGAGACATTAAAATTAAATTCTATTTTGAGTCTGATTTCCATTATTTACTAACTACGACTACGACTGGTACACATACATACATACATACATACATACATAGAAGTATAACGAGTATGTATTAACAGATTTAAAGTTTTTAAATCTATCTTTTCTACGATAATGGTGTTATTAATACACATTTCCAAAAAAGTATTGTGGGCCACTTCTTTTGATAAAAAAAATTAAACTTTATATATCTTTAATGTTATGTAAATATTGAATAAAACCATTTGAGTACTCGACAGCTTAAAGATTTTCATTTTCCTTGATCATACATAATATTTTAGTTATTATATATGATTTATGTTTAATAATTCTTAATCAAAATTGAGTATATTGAAAACTTATATTTTTTCATTTTTCCACTGAGGTGACGTATGATACAACAACGTATAAAGACTTGGCATAATGCACCTACTTATAATTGAGATAAGGACAAGTCGACTGCAACTAATCATTCAACATAATGATCATTATGCATAGCACATTTACAACTTAAATAAAGTAACTAAGTATGTAAGGAAACATGTCATAATACATACACATTCTCATCTCGCTGCGCCTTCAAGCATTTTAATTAGTGAATCTTCTTTCAAAGTTAATCCGAGTAAGAGATATTACGGAACTGTGCTACGACATCGTGTAAAACCGCCCTTGTGAAATTTAATTATCACGCAGTAATCACAGTATCACAGTAGACTAAATATAAAAACATGTATTTTTGATCTTCCTTTTTTGTATAAACAAATAATAAATAAACAATATCAATAATATTTTATACTATGTAAGTAAGTTGCTTATTTTTTTTATATCCTAATTATATTATTTATATTGCTTTATGTAAAAATGTATTTGTGAATTAAAAATGCTTTCATAATGATATTTCGATAACAAGGGTGGGTACATTGTCATGTGGAGTGTTCGAAATTGAAGGCAGATTTCCTGTTAATAAAACAATATATATTTTCTAAAATTGATTTTTTTTAATGTCTCAATATAGCCAAAATAATCGAAATTTTATTTCGATAAGACAAATATTTGTGTGAGTATTCGATTAATGTAGCGATTTAAACTAAACAAGCTGAATGATATTTTACTAAACACTCAAAACTATTTGTAATTCTTGTATATCGACTCGTACTGTTTTTATTATTATATAATTACTCTTTATAAAATATCATGTCAACAGGCCGAAATAAAAACCGCTTTTTACTTGAAAATTTTTGATGTAAACAACGGCATCATGTGTTATTCTTAGGTAGTGAGTTATATTTTAAACGAGTTACACACGAGGTCTACCCACGCGTGTCCCCCTAGCGGGCACGGGTTTTTTTATAACTTACGATAAAAAAAATTAATTCATGTTATAATTTCTACATTTGTGTCCTCCAAGTATAAAATTTATAAAAAAATACTAAAAAATATGATTATTTGGTCCAAATGGGTTAAGATATTATTATATAAAAAGCTAGAGATGTAAATTAACAAAAGTATTTGAATTGTTCATCTCTAGTGACAAACCGTTGAGTGTAGCTGATATTAATTTCTTCTTGCATTTATTATTACAATAATATATTATTTTAGCAACATAGTAATATATATTAATTTAATAATTTGCAAACAGAAATAAATAGCATAAATGGCATATAAATAATATTACAAGATCATTTCATTTCATAATTATATTTGTCAAATGCAATAGTAAGGCTGTCAACATTATATATTCCACGGTCACTCCGCCATACTCGTGTACACGAACTGGGTAATGTTTTTGTTTGTTCAGTTTCATTTCCAACAGTAATTGTCATATTCAGGATTGTTCGAATATTATCATTGTCTTACAAACTCATTCAGAACCTTTTATTTTATTGTTATTTTATTTGTTTTTATTTACTAATTAATATATTATAAACAATTAATATGAAAAAGGTAATCTCGGTAGGGTACTTCAGAGGTTGCGGATTCAGTTCCGCGTTTTCATTAACTTCTCAATGCATATATAATAAAAAAAATTATACCTGAAATGAATAACATTTTTTATAATAATTTTAAAATTTATTTATATATTTTTTTATAACTCTACAATTATTTTTTTTTGTTTTGTATAATTAAGTTATTCATATTGTACAATACTTCGGTTAAGACGTAATGACGTGGACCAAGATCAGGATAGAAGGAAGGGCCGGTAAGGGTGTCCTATATTTTCTTATTATAGTCAGGATAAGGTGTTTTTATTCGTCATTAGTATAATTCATTATTTATTATATAAGGTTTTAGTAATATCCGTATAGCGAAGGTTTTTACAAAAATAAATACTTCCAAAAAACATTCTGAGGATTCCACTATGAATTATCTAGAAATCGAACCCAAAACCTTAGGGTCAGCAGGTTGTAAAGATATTCGCTATATCCATTGCCAGTGGCAGAAGTGATGAGAATATAAAACTACGAGTAAATGACCGCACTTATGAAATAAACTCTTTTATTTATTTTGGTAAATAAATAGAAAAGCAAGTATAAAAAGTTTTTTCCCATTTGTAATCTAACTTTATCAATTATAATTTTTTTAAGGTTAAAACTATTTTGAATATCTAACTATAGTTTCAGTTTCAGTTTATTTTAATTTTTAATATTTATTTCATAATACAACATAACCTTGCCTAAAATCTATAAAAATTAACGTATGAATAAACATTAGTTCGATTTTTCCAACGAAGTAAATTGTTAATGTGGTGTTAGTTAATAGTTCATAATAATAATACCGTTGTTTATAAAAACATTATTCCTTTAGATGATTTTATAGTAAAAGAAAAGAAACAGAAAAAATATTACAATAATTTGCCCATTCGTTACAAAATATTAATACTTTTCACAAGAAAATATAAGAACTCAGAAAAAAATAATCTATCATTAACGAAAGACAATAATACTTTTAATAACTTTATTTTAATTATTTGGACTCAAATTATCTATGGATTTGACCTTAATATCTAATTTAAAGAGCACAAGCTAAATAAAAAATAAAAAATGTACGAATTATTTAGAAGCTGTGATTCATGTGCTTCAAAAAAGTGCAGGTATTATGATGACGCCTGGTTTACACTTTACCGACGCCTCCTTAACTAGATTAAATATACATAATCTTACCCCATCCATTCAGACCACGGAAGCTATTTCTATTTAAGAGCACTTAAACTTCAGTAGATTTGATTCGTAAAAATACAATAATTAAAAGGAAGTCTTTTTCTAAATTTAACAAATTATAAAACTTAATACAAATTTAAATTTTGGTTATTAGTGATATTTTTAATAGCACAGATTGGTTAGGCAGAGACATCAAATGTGGTATCGCTATATTAGAACTACCATACTTTATCCATTATGAAAAGATGTGACCGAGAAATAAAAAAAAATGGCTTCAATAGTAGTAATATATTCTCTTTTCTGATATCTATTGTCAGAATGATTTATAGCTTTAATGAGGTCTTAATGAGGGGAACGCAATCTAAACCATTCTGAAACTTTAATTCATTCAACTTTCAAGATTTCAATATAATACATATTTTGTTTTGAACTGTAAAAAGGCAGATATTAATACTTATTTATTTAGGTATTTATTTGAAAACATTTTGTTTTAAACTTATGTAAATTTTAAAATATAATTTTTAAGAAAATAAATTAAATGTTGCCAAATTTTACTACCGAATGAAATGAAATATGAAGCGGAGAATGGAGGAAAAAACCTAAATGATGCACTTATTAATAATAGCGTGTAATATATGAAAAGGCTAATCGAAAACAAATAAATTTGCTTACTTTACTTATTAAGTAATGGTTGTTATAAATAGATTATGAGTAAGGTAACGCTCGCTTGACAAAATGTCATTGTAATTAATAATAATAATAATAGCACTCGCACTTTTCTATAAACTTGTTAAATAGTGGGGCGCGTCATTTCCAATTAGACAAGCCCTGGCCTATATCGACTTGAAGGAAATTTCATATCTGTAAATACTTAGTCCCACAATTAAATTTTAATGTTTTTTTTTTTTTTTTATGTAAGAGGAGGGCAAACGAGCTGGCGGGTCACGGATGGACGTGATCACCGCCGCCCATGAACTCTTGCAACATCCGAGGATTTACAAGAGTGTTGCCGGCCTTGTAGGTAGTAATAAACGCCTTTTTTGAAGGTACCCATGTCGTACCGATCTGGAAATACCGCCGAAGGGAGTTCGTTCCACATTCGAGTGGTACGTGGAAAAAATGTCCTTGAGAACCGCACAGTAGAGGATCGCCACGCATCCAGGTGGTAAGGATGGTATTGGAGGCGATGGCGCGCTGTGCGGTGATGAAATTCGGCGGCAGGCATCAGATCGAATAGTTCTCCGGAACACTCCCCGTTGTAAATGCGGTAGAAGACGCACAAAGAAGCCACGTCTCTACGCAATGCCAAAGACTCCAGCCGTTCGCAGAACACCGGGTCCCCGACAATCCGAACGGCTCTCCGTTGTACGCGGTCAAATGGTAGAAATACCGGAATATACCGCATCCCCAGTACTGTCATCCGCATAACAATGTATGTTGGAGATATCCAACATATCATTGATGTGCAGGAGGAACAGAGTTGGGGATAGCACGCAGCCTTGGGGTACACCAGCGTTCACGGGCTTGGGGTCCGAGCAAAAACCGTCGAGAACGACCTGTATGCTCCGCCCAGTGAGGAAGCTGGTGATCCACTTGCATAAACTCTCGGGAAGCCTATAGGAAGGTAGCTTCGAAAGAAGCCCCTTGTGCCATACACGATCGAAGGCTTTCGCCATATCCAGACTAACTGCCAGACCCTCTCCCTTGCTTTCAATAACAGCTGCCCAACGGTGTGTAAGATACAACAGAAGATCACCAGCCGATCGACCATGGCGAAAGCCATATTGCCGGTCATTGACCAACTGGTGATCCTCGAGGTAGGTTAGGAGCTGTTTATTGATAATGCTCTCCATTACTTTGGAGAGCAGAGAGGTAATGGCGATAGGTCTGTAGTTAGCTGGGTCCGAGCTATCACCTTTTTTAGGGATCGGATGGACAAGGGCACGCTTCCATGTGACCGGGACTACGCCTTTAAGGTAGGAGTACCGAAATAGACGCGTTAGCACTGGTGTCAACTCAGGGGCACACGTTCGTAGCACCAATGGAGAAATGCCATCCGGCCCACTCGACTTATGAACGTCCAAAGAAAATAGAGACTGCCTAATAGTTTTCTGCCGAAAAACTATTTCCGGCATTGAGCTCTGACACCGCGGGATGTTAGGCGGTGTCTTCCCCTGGTCGTCCAAAGTCGAGTTGGAGGCGAAAAGAGTGCCCAAGAGATCGGCTTTCTCTTTTGCCGTGTGGGCCAGAGAGTCATTCCCCATGTGCAACGGCGGTAGGGACGGCTGGCTAAAGTTTCCCAGAGTGGCCTTTGAAAGCGCCCAGAATTTGCGCGTGCCAGGCGGGTACTTTGCCAGCTGATCCCCAATTTTGACGACATGCTTGAACTTTGCTCTAGCGATTTGCCGTTTGAAGAATCTGGAGGCACGATTATATTTCCTCTTCAGAACTCTAGAGTTCGGATCCTTAGTGACTAACGCATTGACCCAAGCTTGATAAGCCTGCCGTTTGCCAGCTGCTGCTGCTGCCCTGACAGACGCATCAAACCAAGGCCGCGATCTGCCACCAAGTGGTACCACAGAGCTTGGTACAAATAGTTCCATGCCCTGAAGTATCACATCAGCTACAGCCGCAGCGCAGTCACTAGGATCATCGGAAGGGAAACGAATCGGCCCCCAAGGGTAGGATGCAAAAAAGGACCGCATTCCATCCTAATCCGCTGACTTGTAGTGCCAAACGCGTCGAGTCGCAGGTGTTGTGCGAGCCGACCGTTGAATGGGCACTACACTCCGTACCAGACAGTGATCAGAGGAACCTAAGGGAGCCTCGACAGTGATATGGTACTTTTCTGGATGTGTAGTCAGCAGAAGATCCAACAAAGAGGGCGTGTGGCTGTCCACGTCCGGTAGACGAGTGTGCGTCTTTACCAGCTGGACAGACCATTTGCCAGAGCAAAGTCAAACACAGATCTCCCCGCGTAGTCGGTGGCACGTGACCCTAGCCAATCGGCATGGTGCGCATTAAAGTCCCCTAGGACTACGACTTCGGCGAAGGGAGTCTGTGAAAGCAGATCGTCAATCTTCACCTGAACATGGCCCAAGAGTTGATCCGTTTCTGCATTACCACTATGGGACCTGTAGAGGCACGCGTAGACTCTGACATGGTCGTCCATGTCCACGCGTAGCCAGAGTATAGACAGGTCCCGACCTTCAAAAACCTGAAGGCGATGGTAGCAGATATCCTCCCTTACGAACACAGATACCCCGGCGTGTGGTATAAAATGGTGTTCTAGTTTATACCCGGGTTATGACAGGTACGCTGTGTCGCTAGGTTGAGATATCTGCGTCTCCGTCAGAAATAACAAGGCCGGCTGCGCCGTCTCGAGATGATAGTGGACGGCGTTCAAGTTGGAATGAAGTCCCCGGATGTTGCAAAAGTCCACATTTAGAGTGGGTCGGGGTGCCGCTGCATTGATTCGTCGTTTGCCCTCAAACAACATAAAAGGCGATACTTTGCCCGCCCCAGATACGACGGGCAGCCCGAGCAAAATCCGAGAATCATTTCCCCGATTTTGCTCGGGGAGGGGGTCCCCGGCTTCATCAAAGCCGGTACCCTCCTGGGGTATATTTGTTTTTGGCATCGCTTTCATGTTTGGCGTGGGGGGGAGGTTGGGCTTCCGGATTCTCTCACTCACCGACGGAACATAACCAAATGAATTTGGTTACTACGCGTCGGTCTTCTGTGAGAGGGTGGTCCTTCCCCGGTCGAGCCAGCCCAATACGAGCTGTAGTCGGATAACTACAGCTAGGCTCTACCACCTAAAGATGTTTGTCGATCGCCTTGTCTGATGACATTAGGCTGATTAAATGTCTGTTGACAGATATGATTAAAAAATAATTGGTTTTATTTTAAAAATTAGATGTTACCAGCTGGATAGCAGCGGATAACTTTAAGCTCCTCGAAACCTTAAAGAATATTATAGAATTTATGATAAAAGAAACACATTAAGATTTATGTTTTTCTTTTATCGTAAATGAAACAAATTGATAGGACACTGCTGTATATCATTTAAAAGAAACTGTCATTCGTTTTAGATGTTTAGATGCTGCCTACTTTGATATATTTTGTATTATATTAGGATGTTATCAATTAATAGTGCTTATTTGTTATAAAAGACATTCAATTCATAAATATTTTTTTTTTGTGTTTTTTTTAAATTTAACTACATTTAGTTTGACGTTCTGGGTCTATAGCAAAACTCTTCGCTTATTTGCATATTTTAAATTTTGAATTTGATGTCATAACCTTTCTAGTTCTTTCTATCGGATGCATTTCCGAGATTCACTTTTTAATAGCCTCCGGTAAGTGTCATTAGTGGTTTAAATAACGCTTATAAGGCATTGGTGCTTATAATGTGTATTATTACAAGGTAAATTAAATGGAATAATCATTATTCGTTGATGCTGCATATCCCGGGAACTTTGTATTCCCACTATAAATTATGAGGTTTTCTATAGTTTTTATAACTTTATTTATTTTTTACGTTGCATTATTTCAGTATTTGTTCTGTTTCATGTACATCAAACTTCGGGGAGTCGACCTAGATATCCAGTTTCCTGATTGTAACTGTCCTCACATTCAACCTTCAACCAAATCAATGCCTGATCCTCGATAAAATATTAAAAAGTTATCAGGTGTTGTACATCTTTTTATACTATGAATTTAATTTAAAAGTTATGATTTTATAACACTTAAATACATTTAGGATCATTCAAAGACTGTTTGTATCACTCCCCGCGTTTAATTAATATTAGCAGATAGCAGGAAAGCCAGTACATTCTTATATATAAATATCTCGTGTCATGTTCGTTAGCGCTAATCTTCGAAACTAAGTCGATTTCAATTTGTTAATATCTATTGATTGGTCCAATTTAAAAGATAGGATAGTTATCTTATTCGTATATTATGTTTCGGTATTGAGACTTTATCCGAGTACATCAATTAAAATTTTATTAACATGTATATATATATATACTTTGAGTTCTGTCCATGTTAATGGATTTTTAATTCATTATATTAAGAAAAAAAAACAAATATTTTTTATTAATTTTTTAATTAACTTTTGTATTTTTGTAGGTTTTATTATAAAAATTTAAGATTGTCAGATATTTTTACCTTGTGTCTATACAGAGAATAATGTTTTAGATTTTATTTGTTTTCGTGACGTATAAAAATTACAGATATATACATACAGATAGTAGAAAGTTCTTGCTCTTTTACGTATATTAGCTACAGACCAGAGAGTAGTGCCATTTCCAACAAGAACAGGTAAATCCGGCATTAAAAGACATAAATAACAAAGTGACTCAACGATGGATTTAATGTGGATGAACTACTGACATTGGCCTATATAAAGCATTATGTTTACATATTAAGATATCAACGTTAAATCTGAGTTACATCTGAGTTACCAACTATATCTAGTTAGACCACCAGTATAACCTAACTCGGTGGACTTAGTGAACTTATAAAGAAGCATTCTAGAGATTAAGAGAGTTTTCGAAAAAATCTAAAGTATGAAAATTTTATTTAATAGCTTTCACTAGATACCGTTTTACAGTACTGTTAAAATGAATGATATACAGATTTGATGTCATCATTATAAATGGCAATAGTCTTCTAGACTATTGGCACTATATTGCCACACTAGTGTAATGTCACACCACTGACCCACTATTGACTTTAAACACACCTCATTATAAATTTTGTCAAGTTGTGCTTTTGAACTGCAGACTTGTGAAATCTGAACAACAATTATCGTTTATATTCAGAAGCCTGTGCAAAATTTTTTGCTCTCCTCATAATTTTACACGTTTACAAGATTTTGATTGACATGTAATGAACATTGTAAATTAGAAATTTACTTTTTCACCCAGATTTTTAAAAACAATTAATAATAGTTAAAGAAATGTGCCGTGTGATAATCACATCCATTACCTATGCTTTAGCAGTGAGGCAACTTACTACTGGTCTTAATACTACAACTAACTTGTTATACTTCCAACCGTTAAATTTTAAATTACGTTCACGTTCGTACGTATCCACCTTTTTTTTTTTAATTAAACCATTTTTATAATTCGTGATTCTTGATTTTAACCCAAAGTTTCTCTTAATTTACCTTATCTCTTTTATACTTCAAAATAATAAATAAAAATAAAATAATGACACGAAGCTTCTTAGCATTCCATGGATTTACCGTGCGGGTGCCGGTCCCATGGCGTTGCAAGAAGAGGAGCGCAAACAATGCCTCGGACTTGCGACCCAGGTGAAGGTTTAAGGGGCCCCTTTCCTATGCGCATACACGCTCACCTTCACTGTTCAGCTTCACTCTCCCTATCTAACCAAATATCGTAAGAACCTACTAAAACTGCCTTTGAAATGCGTTCCGGAAATGAACTGATGATCGTTCTAGAAAGGAATAAACATAATATTTCTTGCGAAAGCAACAAGGACTAGATCTAATAAATAATAGCTCTCATAAATTCCATCGCATTAACTTGATAATTCACTGTATTCAGAATAAACTAATATTTATAAAAAGCATGGTAAATAATGGAAATCTAGATTCAATGTCTTTTAAAATAAGCCTCAGGTATCTCTTAGACCATTCTCCTTTCAAAACGTTTAATTAAGCAACATCTTCATTTATTGGAAACCTTTCAGCAACTAAACTGTTGGGAAGAATGGCGTTTTCTATTTCGCTCCTTGAATTTCAAAGGTTTCTTTCATTAACTAATAATTCCTAGTCCCTTGTCTGTGTACAAACAAAGTTTATACATACATTACAGTACATTGTGAAATAATTAACAAACATATTATCACATATAATGATTGTGTTTATGGTGTCTTGAAACACTAATTATTCTAACTATTTTTATTCCGATCCGATGTGACGTAAGAACTAGTGCACATATAGTGCACAAAATAAATAAAATAAACAAAAGTAATCCTCATAATAATCTTACACTACTTACTTAGTACTAAGACCCACAAATAAAAAAGTTTGACGCTCAGTGAAGCGGACACGGTTCTGTTACTTAAATATATACAAATATCACGACTGACTTTCATCCTGTAATTTATTTAAATATGCCACGAAACATAAAGTACCCATGAATTCATTTAAGGAAAGTTTTATTTGATTATACTTTTTTAGAGGACTTTAAACTTGCTCGATGTTATATTTCCTTTGAAAAGTAAGAACAGGCGTAGCAGTTAAGAATACAATTTTGTTTTACCTTCAACATCACGTAGCAAGTAAAGAAGCGTAATAAGATAAAGAGTACATAAAACTTTGACTACAAAAATATTGATTTACAGAAAAAGTTTTTTGGTGGGTGACTTACTTGCTTGTGAACCAGAGATTAATTACCATCTCACAGTCAGTCAACAGTCAACAAGAGCCACAGAGGTAAAACTGTTTAATGTATGTATATATATAATTTGGATAATATTTATAAAAAACATGGAAGTCTTTTGAAAGTAATTATTTACCTTATTCTTACACAATAATTCCTCCTATAACACGGTACTCTCATAACGCATTTTCATATAACACGAGATCTGTCCCTTGTATAACACTTATTTTCCCCTATATAACGTGGGATTTTCCCACGTTATATTTCTATACTATGAAATTAATAATTATTTTTTTTCAGTTCATAATTAATTCCGTTGACTTGCACATTGTGTTAAGTTTAATTAAGTTCTTTCTTAATATTATGGTCACATGAGCGCGTTATAAAAGAATATTTCTACAACGCGTTTTCCTATAACGCGGAACGAATCTAACGATTCAACCATAATGATAAAATCCACAAAAAAATGTATTTGTGCCAATTATTAAGGTCACAAAATATCCCATTTTATTACCTTATTAACTTTTACCTACTTATTTGATTTTATGTTATTTTATCTTTAATAAACAGTTAACGCAATGATTACTTATTAATCTTTCTAATCATCTTTTATTTGAGAGTTTGTCAATTAACATTGACGATCCATTAATCAAATAATCAATTAAATTAAAAAATATAACAGATATATCGAATATCTTTTATTTTAATATAGTAATTAAAAATTTGTGAATAAAAGATTAAAAGAAACAATTTGTTGTAATAAAAATGGTTTCTCTATGGTATCAATACTACATATATAAGACATAATACCCTGTAATGTGGTTACTTCAAACCATCATTGAAGCGTAAATAAAGATGATATTTGTAGAAGGTGCATTTACCTGGAACAAAAATAAATATATCAGTTTAAATTATGGAACATTTTTCAGACTTCTATCCATAATTTAAAAAAAAAATAAGAAAAACTAATATTATAAATACGGAAAAACTGTTTCTCTTTCATACTTTAACGGCGAAACTTCTTACCCGATTGTGATGAAATTTGTCAGAAAAACTGAGGCCTTGAGAAGGACAAAGGCTACTATTTGATTTACGCCACAATTACGATTAAAAGTGATTAATCTGGATAGATTTTGCTGTTTTTAAATTAATCAGTACTCCGCGTCCAACAGAAAGTTTTAAAAAATATATATTAATTTATTTTAATGTTTAATGATAGCCTATTATTGACAATTACACGGCACATGTACTGCGGCAGTTATCATTACAAGAAGATAATCAAACAAATAATAATAAACAAACAATAAGTTTATAATAAACAAATAATAAAACAATAGTTTGAATAAAATAATGAATAAGAATTTACATACATATTAATGAAATAACGATAATATTTATCAATTAAACCATTTCGTCCACTCAAAATTACAATATTATGTAAATTGGAATCTGACTCATATTTTATATAAAATAATATAAAAGTGGAGCTTCGTCTACGAATTATCGAACAAAAATGTATTATTAAAATACATTTTCGTATTTTTCTACTATTTTGTTATCATGTTAGATCTTTTGATATATTTAAACTATGACAAAAACTAAATTAACATACAATACTAGACGTCTTTATGTGAGACAATATATTTGTATGTCGTCTATGTATGTAATATGTCTGTAGTATATAATGTCTGTTCCAAATTATTTTTTTACGAATGTTGATAATAAAGTTTATTGACATTAAACATTTATGAGGCCGCTGTTAATGGCTGGTCGTGCAGTTTATTAACACACTCGTGTAGTAAATAAAATAGGTCATGCAATACTCGTACAGCAACACTGTGATAGTCATTATTTTACATATATTCTGTATTTTGTAAAATCATCTGCGATAAATGTAATGATACTTTGCCCATTTTAAAACACTTACAATTTGAGATAATAATTAAAAATACAAAAGAAATATAAATACACAGCAATCACAATGCTATTATACAGTCACAGAAAACGAATTAAGAACCATTTTGTTTTCAAGTTTAATGATCGATTCATAATTTACTTATGCAGACAATTTTTATAACATTTGTATAATAAAAACATTGTCGAATTTAATAAAAATCCACTAAAGAAGTTTATACAAAGGAAGTGAAAACTATTAAATCACAAACATAAAAAAAGAAAACCTAAAATAAGTTTTAATCACTATATAAGTTGCATGTCAAAGTTGTAATTGAAGTCGAAGTCAAAGTACAAGGCAAAGTCAAATTCATAAGCAAGATTCTTTATTAGAAGTAAGTTTACAAAAAATATACATATTTACATGCTCTAAATACGTATCTTCAAAATTACTAGAATAATGAAAAAGAATAAGAAGATATTTATCTCGGTGCTATCATTATTCAATCTGTATCATTGAAAGTCTTCTTTAATAATAATTTTAACCCATTCCTTAAGTATTATTTCTATTTAATTTAATCACACATAATTCAATATGTAACTCATAATTGTAAATATATAACTCACTGAATCGTTGATATTGTAATATCCATTCAATCTCTACAGACTCTAACGACATACTCGTATATTACATTGACAAATTAACATATCTCATTGTATCACTACACGGTTTTGGGATATTATCCAGTTTATCTTTTAATATTAAGAAACTTTAAAGCCTTTTATCATATATTAAATTAGGGATATAAAAAGTCTAAATCAAGCCTAACACTTATAAAATTGTACATTCATAATATAACATTAAGGTTATAATTAGCTTAGACTTCCATATTTTGAATTATAATGATAATACTGTTTCACCTAAAAGTAACATACCATTGAATCTCATATCAATGATGACCATATTTTAGTTCCAAACCATACCATACCATTAGGTGATGTACAAATCCTTCTCCACTAAAGGTCAAACGTCACAGTAAGTAAAGCTCTCGTTTTAATATGAATGAAATAGTTCAGAAATCTGAAGCCGCAGCGAAATGGTCCCCGGAGGCAGAGTTAGGGTCTTCACTATACATAATTAAATATACAAATTGTTTTAACATAATTCTATTTTGAAAGTTTACTGAGAGTGTGAGATTCGGATACATCTTTTAAATTACGAGCAATATTATAATTTGTATAATAAGATTTTATTCTCATTATAGTTATTTGTTACATATACCCACAGTACTCATTTCAATTAAATAGAAAATGAGGCACTCGACTAGTTTCAAACATTCAGAGTCCTTATCCATAAGCTTATAATAAGGATCATAACAAAACCAAGAGGACAAATAAATATAATATATATAATAGTAATCATAAATCACGATCACGACGTTATTGATTTAAACATATTAGAGATGTTGAATATTATAATTTAAATATCGTGTTTTTATAGCATTTGTTATTACCTAAACAGCGTGTTAAATATGACTCTGCACTAATATCCAGCAGTTATTACTAGCGTAACAAATGACCGCTCTCGTTATGCAAGTGTTATAATAAATACAAAACAAAAATTAATAGTAGCGTATGAAATACGCAGTTTAATATTAATGTATACTACTCCAGAATTTTAAGATATCTTTTTTTTATTATAAATTCTGAAAACAAATAAAAAGGTCCTTTACGTTACTGAAATATCGCTCAAGTTTAATTTGTGTACGTTGAGTAGTTTATTCAGCAACAGTTTAAAACTACTAACATATTATTTTTATACCTTTAAGTACATTTATTTAAACCAAATAATTAACACAATAAAACTTTTTAATAATATTTAAAAACTTGAATGTTTCAAGTTGATCATTATTGGAATAAATATTAATTGTAAGTTTTGTTCGAAAAGTGTAAGGCTTGCTAAAATTCAAATGATCTGTTTACAAATTACAATAAGTAGACGCTTGTCATAGTTGTTAGACCTAATAGGTGACTAGTGTGAGATCACGTACCGCAGGCGCAGCATCATCGGGTTCATGTAAATGAATTTATTTATATATAAGTTAGATCAGTTCTTACGTATATAATCCGTAATATCACACGATCGTGTAAACAGTGATCATATTCAGATCAACAGACGTATCGTCAGTACTAGCTCAGCATTTGTAGCCGCATCAGCAGAAGAATCAGTTTTCAGTAACCGGCTTTTAAAAGTTATTAATATAAATGCACTGTTTGTAATAGAAGATTTTTATTTATAAACAAATATACCACTATACTTCAAATAGTATGACAAGTCACATGTTATAAGGAATATTTGATATAATTTAATTTGACTTCAGTTTCTTGCGTTTTAAGTTAAAGTCTAGCGGAATTCACATATCAACCTATAAAAAAATTTAATGCCTTATAATATTAGAAAATTTATGCCTCGTATCACTTTATTAGAAAGTATGGTTACTTTCTAATAAAGTGCCTTACTGCCGCGTCACTCGGTTAACTTTTGGCAAACAGGAAAAATAGTGAATAGGAAATTCAAACTTAAGTTTTCTATATATTAAATTAATAATATATTAAATTATTAATATTGTTTTTGAAATTTGTTACAAAATTGATAAATAAATGCTGTAAAATTATTAAAATTATTTTACAGCATTTTGTATGTTTATACTTTATATTTAGTAAACTAAGAGTACTAATTTCTTCATTAGTAAATTATACCGGGGCGAGGGTAGGTTAGGTTAATAATTAAATAATAGTCAATTGATGTAACTTATAAAACATTGAATTGTCCAAACCTCTGAGGTTTGCTTTAATTACTGAGATAAAAGAAATTGATCAAGTGTTAATGAAAGGTAATGAAGACACGCTCTTTGCAAATTACCACTTTAAGTAATATTTGTAGTTTCACCGTAATATATATAGAAGTCTCATATTTGGTGTAAGTACTTAATAGAGTACAAGGTATCCCCCTGTATATTATTCTGCCGCGCTCAAGTAAATCCCGGAATCCCCTCTTCGGCTCCTCTACTATAAAGTTTAACGACACACAAAACATTTGTCAGTTTAATTGTTTAGCGCTATCATAAAAACTTTTTTTTTATGTGGACTTTACATTTATAATTACATTTTATAATCGGTCCAAATTATTGCAATAGTAAATGAAATTACAGAAAACAAACAAAAATACATGTAAATTTTTTTGCTATTCGTTTAGAATAAAAAAAAAATCCGTGCCCGCAGGGGGACACGCGTGGGTAGACCTCGTGTGTAACTCATTTAAAATATAACTCACTACCTGAGAATAATACATGATGCCGTTGTTTACATCAAAAATTTTCAAGCAAAAAGCGGTTTTAATTTTTTTTCTCGGAAAAGGTATCTTTTTTGGAAATACTTTTGGTACTTAAATTTAGAGTAAAAAATAACCTTTCTATTAAAAATATTTGCGAGGAGGGAATGTTTACCAGAAAAAAGTTGCCGTGGTTTTACCTACCTAAAATTTTCAAGCTAAAAGTGGTTTTAATTTTTTTTCTCGAAAACGGTACCTTTTACGGAAAAACTTTTGGTACCTAAATTTAGAGTAAAAAATAACCTTTCTACTAAAAATACTTGTGATGCAAGAATATTTACCAGAAAAAAGTTATGATTTTTTTTCCAAAAATTTTAGTTTTTTTACCCCCACCCCTAAGTTATTGAAGTTAGGTTTTCGGTTTATCTACATTAGTTATAGGTATTTATTAAAGACATCATATAATATGAACGCGATTGATCTCCTTTGTATAGGGACAAAGTTATGGTCGAAAAACTGAAATCAGAAAAAGTGAGGCCCGAGCGCCCCCTGTGACCGGATTTCTCTGGTTAACGAACTTGACCTTTATTTTTGGATGGTTGATTTTTGTGCAAAGTTTGAAAGCGATCCGAGTGAAACTGCGGCCGCTATCGTGCTGACAAAAGTCGAATCTGGACGCACGCACGCATATATATATATATATATATATATATATATATATATATATATATATATATATAAACTTTTTGACCAATGGTCATTTCGGACTCAGGCGGTCATAAGAAGACCTCCTGTGAAGAAATTTTTCCAAAATTCGAAAGTAGGGGACAAATGAATGGGCAGACCGAATTCTTCGAGGTCTACCCAAAATAAAATAGTCATTTAAATTACATCGACACAGGTTCAAAATTTTCACAAAAAAATATATGTATTCATAATAAAGCAATCATTGTGATATGGGAAATATATATATATAGATTACATATACCACTACATTGAATTTCCTGTCAAAACACAAGAGACTTCTGTAATATTGATAAGCAATATTATACATTGATAAAATTATCAAAGGAAGGTGCTAATAAATTACTTTGAACATTTTAATAAGCGTCCTATCTCAATTCTCTAACAAGCGCTGACGCGCGATGACGTTATAAGATCTCTGTAGATTAATGTACGGGTTGTTACGAGATAAATGTAAATGAAATGAAAAAATAAAGGAAATGCTCTAAATTAAATGAAGGCATGTTTACACTTCTATCATAACAATTTAAATAACAATTACTTGCATGCAAAAGATGCAGCTGATGAGGTAAGAGAAAAGAGTAACTGAAAAGACATGGATGGAGTGAGCATTAAATTATATAATAAAAACCGAGTCTTCGCTGTGAGGGTGACGGATTTAAAAGCGTTATGGAATGGGCGTCGAAATCAAATTGGAATAAGGGCAGGTAGTTGATAATGAATAACATCACAGGATACGATATTGATTGTTATGTCTAAGAAAACTATATATATATATATATATATATATATATATATATAAATCGGACCTGAGTCAAGATCTCTAAGACCAATATGAAATTGCTAGTCATTTCAACACCTTCCAGATCACAAAGTGTTTAAACGTGAAAAGAATAATTTATGATCATTGGAGTATCTGTATTGGCCTTTGAGAGGTTTCAAGTATTGTAAATAAAATATATATAAAATTATGAATTTGCAAATTAAATTATTAAAAAATATATATTCCTTTAATAGTATAAATCTCGGTGTAGAAACTCCAACTAATTTAATACTAATATTTGTTATAATCTCCTGCCGCAGCATAATGTCTCAGTAAAGAGACGTTCAAACTGTTGTTTCATAAAACAACCCTCGGGCTAGTATTCTATAAAATGTTTTAATATTATGTTACTATATTTAATATTATGATATATTTCAAATATTTATTATTTTGCTTGCAAAGTTATAATGTTCGACGAAATAAACTTACTATTTCTCTTTAACTTGAACTAATAAAAACAGTTATTAAATTCTGAAGGTAAACTATTTAACTTTTATGTAATTTTATAGCAATCTACTTCTACTTCTCTCTAGTTTAACTGTTATTTCACACTATATTTAACAAACTAGTAGATTAGGCATACTCTATATGAAATATCTCGATAATTTTTACAATTTTATTATATACGTGATATTTTAAATAAGCAGAGACGGAAGATACGAAATGGATGTGGAAAAGCGTATTGCTGCCGGTAACAGAGTCAACGGTGCTTTGACTGCATTGTTGAGACGGCAAAACGTCAGCATAGCTGCACGTTTTACTGTACACAATGCAGTTTTGCTACCGATACTGTTATACGGCAGCCAAACGTGGGTAACACAGAAGAAGAATGTAAAAAAGATGAATGCTGTGGAGATGCGATCTCTACGGAGAATATGCGAAGTCAGTCTAGCTGATCGAATCCGCAATGAAGAGATCCAGAGAATAGCAGGTACTAGCGAAGATGTCACGGTGAGAATGAAGAAAAACGTGCTCAGGTGGTTTGGGTACGTCGAACGAATGAGTGATGAAAGAATGGTAAAAAAGATTTATATAGGAAAAGTGAGCGCTAGGAGAGACAGGGGGAGGCCTCGAATGACCTTCGAAAACACAGTATCACAGTATCAATGATACTGGAGGAAGGTCACGGAAAAAGCATGAGGACCCCTCGGAGGGCATGTATGAAGAGGTTGATGTCTGTGGCCGAGGCAAAAGAGGTATGTAGGGACCGTAGCGTTTGGCGCTCCGTCGTCTCTGGCTACCCCGTAAGGGATATGGCGTGAAGCTAAATATAATATTTAAATAAATCTAATTATAATCGATACGAATACAGTACCACTGTCTATAAATAAATAATATTAATAATATCTTAAGACTCATTTCTTTTAAATTTGAACATTTTATATATTTATTTACTTCTAAAACTTTAAGTAAATTTATATTATTATTATATATGGGGAACGCAATATGAAAGCATCCTTATGTAATTTCTACCTCTTAATGATAGTAAATATTGACGTTAGTTTAGTCTGATGTACTCAGGGTCAGTGAGGGTTGCTAATTAGTATCTGCTTGAGGGTACTTTATGAATAGACCTCTTGTTACAGGCGCAGCCTCGACACCTCTTTGTCAGTATTTTCGCAGCTCTATTTATTAAATAATTAATACTTATATTTTTAGCAGTGTGTTATATAATTAACTATTTAAAAAACTTCTTATTTTCTTTTAATTTATGAAATCATTACGCAATATCAATGTCTACAAACGGAAAATCTATTTAATTATTCAATTGATATCTAAAACGTATAAAAAATATAATATAATAATCTGTCTTGACAAGTTATAAGGTCACAATGTAGTGCCTTAGCAATGATTTCAAGATGAACAATCTTGAAGATTTATCACTGTTAGATAATATCGTAGATTAAGGATAAAAGCTCTATAGACATTAATTTTACCTTAACAGCTTCGTGATCCAGAATGTGCAACAAGTTGAAGACACTTCAGTGTTGTGTTAAGACACGTAATATTTTACACTATTTTGTATTGAAAAGTTTTAAGTATCCGATGTTATACAGAATAATTAAATATGTTAAAATAAACGTAAAGTAGTATTTCTATTATTATTAAAATAGAATTGTAAAATATTTAATCATTTACTAAAGATTATATTAAAAAACCAGAGTTAGTACAGTGTTTGTATTTTTCCGTGAAAATAGATATTTACAAAGAAATATATCCTGTATGTTAAGCGGGACAATAACTTTATGAGGACCAAGATTCATGAAAATCTCATCGGATAGTTTTTGAGTTCCTTTACACTATGATAACTTTTTTATCAAATTTCTTTTAATAAATATATTGAATTTATTTAGTGAAATATTTAAGGCATTACTGGGAAGTTTATTGTAAAAACGTATAAAATAAAGTCTAAAAGAATACGTATTTTATGGAGCCTTTTGATGGGTATAGCAAGTTTATATTTATTTGTAGTATTAATTTGTTGTACATCACAATTATTATTGAATATTTAAATATATTTGTAATATTGTAATGTAATTTTATTACTAAAATACCTATAAGACTATACTAAATTATTAAAATTATGATTGTTCAGTTATATACATATATATCGAACAACATTAAAACTACATCGTACTCCATTAACATAACCTTTGTCAGTTCCGAAGTATGGAAAACAAATATATATTAAATATCCAATATCAACATTAATGTTTGTAATTTGAATATTAGTTTAATATGTCCCAATATTACAACATTTATGAACGCGTCCTTATGCAAATTTGGAGCTCTTTATGACTATAAATATTGATATAAGTGTAGTGTGAATAGAGTCGAGACTAATTAAACGTATCTTTGCTCAACTTTATGAACAGTCTCTTGTTCCGCGCCCGCACGGTCCCGACACTTCTTTGTCAATATTTAAATTTAAAAATATTATTAGTCAAATGCAGCAGTAATTAGTCTCCGCTGCTGTACTTTCCTGTTTATTTTATTAAAAATATAATTTGTGATAATGATATTAGAAGTCAAGTGTATATTATTAAAGAATCGAATGTTCCGTACCTTTTTTTTTGTGGGAAGTGTGAAACATCATTTAAAAACGTTCATGTTTATTATTATTTAAATAATTATTATTTTCTATTTTAAGATTAATTGAAATGCTTATTAAGTTGTACAATTAAGAAGTGCCACCCAACAGCAAGTATTCCATACATTATTCACTTTCTATGACATCGTTACACTTCACTTTCTTCGTTTGGAATGGAGTCCCTAAAAGAATCACTATCTTCGATGGCAGACCATTTCATTTTGAGAATGAATGTTATTTAAAAATAATTACAGTGTATTGCAAATTAATAATACTTATAAAAAAGGTCAGGTTGTATTTTTATTTCATGTTTATATTTTATTTGTTATCTTATGTTTAGGATTGCTTGTTAAATTCTTTTGCTATGGCTCTAGTCATCCTTTGTTTCCACAATATTACATCTTCGACCATGATCTCCGAATGATGAACTCCGATGAACTAGTCATTAGTATCATAAATCAGATATTGTAAAGAGAATTGCGGTTATATGGACTTTATTTATATTTAATTATATATTGTTTTGATTGTTATTTTACATTTTCATTTTAAAATATAAAATACAAACCCGAAATAGAAAACTCATCAAAATGTATAAAATATATTATAAATATTATTTGTTTGTCCGTCTTTTACTTCTCAAATCATAAATAGATACTATTATTATTCCACTACGCGGGGCGAAAATTATTATTACCAATTAACAGCGAGGACAAGGTCAAGGCACGATATAGTTATATTATTTAAATTATTACACCTCCGTCAATACAGTGTACATTCAAACGAAAACAAATACATGCATTACATACCTACCTGACCGATATTATACAACTCAGTCTGATTACGTACCTTATAATTTAATGTATTTTTATTATACATTATTCGTTGTGAACATTTTTGAATAATTTATCTTTACATTTAGATATTAAATGTTAACATATAGATAATATTATACCGATATACTATTATTTAAAAATAAAATAATAATATTGATATAATTATTATATTTTTAATACATAAATAGTAAACAAGTAAATTTAAGAACAGAAGTCAATTATCCGTTTTATAATATTTATAACCTTTATCGACCTGATGTTGTTTCTGGTCATATAAATAAAGATTCAAAGTCAAAGTGATTGTGTATGAAAATATATTGTCCATATATAACTAGGGGCGCTAACAAAACCCACAATTTCGACTCGCTGCGCTCGCGAAATCTCGGGTGCCGTTTGCATATTAAGTGAAGCGAACCCAGTGTATTGACTCATCGTTTCCCATTGATGGGATATCAGTTTTTTGACATGATATTAAAAAGAAACCGTTTTTTTAAGGACATTTTTCAATTTTTTTAAAAAAAAACCATCACCCTATGTGTGTCTTTTTGATTGCAAAGTTTCATAATTTTCCGTCAAGTAATTTTCGAGCTAATTCGTGACAAAGAATGTAAAAAGTCTCCAGTAAAACGCTCCGCTCACTTCGTTCGTTTCGCTCAATTAAAAGTATCAACCCTGCCACCATCAGAATGTAATTTTATTTACGTTGTGATCAGTTGCAACTTGACTCATATTATCGAATGCGTTACTGACCGCTGTGCAAAGAGCTGCGTTCCACTCCATTATAAAGCTAGGAACAAACATAACCTGTTCAAAGCATAAATTTGTCCAATTATAAACATTTAGCAATTAAAAGTATTGTCTATTCATAGCTTGAAGTTAATGTCATTTAAGCTATTAACACAATAACACAATATATATATATATATATATATATATATATATATATATATATATATATATATATTAATATAAAGCATATTATTCTGTCATTTTTTAAAAATTGCGCAATACAATATGGTGTTTATTTGTACAATTACATGTAAATTAAAGCGCCATCACATGACCCCTTTTTTTTTTGGGAAAGGAGGGCAAACGAGCAGGCGGGTCACAGATGACTTGTGATCACCGCCGCCCATGAACTCTTGCAACATCCGAGGATTTACAAGAGTATTGCCGGCCTTGTAGGTAGGAGTAAACGCCTTTTTTGAAGGTACCCATGTCGTACCGATCTGGAAATACCGCCGAAGGGAGTTCGTTCCACAAGCGAGTGGAACGTGGAATGCCAAAGAGGCCAGCCGTTCACAGAGCACCGGGTCCCCGACAATCCAAACGGCTCTCCGTTGTACGCGGTCAAATGATAGAAGCTTATATTGGGGAGATCTGGACCAGAGATGAGAACAGTACTCCATGTGTGGCCGGACCTGCGCCTTATAGAGCGCGAGTCTTTGGCCAGGTTTGAAATACTGCCTCGCTCTTTTAATCACTTCCAATTTCTTTGAGGCCAATTTGGTTTTGCTCTCCAGATGACCACGGAACTGACAATCGCTCGAAATGTCGAGACCCAGTATTCTGGTACTTGGCGAGGCATTTAGAGGAGTGCTCTCGAAGAGCGGTGATACGACAAATGGGGATCGGATGGACAAGGGCACGCTTCCATGAGACCGGGACTACGCCTTTCAGGTAGAAGTACCGAAATAGACGCGTTAGCACTGGTTTCAACTCAGGTTCGTAGCACAACTGGAGAGATACCATCTGGTCCACTCGACTGTTATCACGTTATTTCATAGCATGTCTTCAATATTATATTGACTATATTAGTATGATTTAACTTATCCAGTTCTGTATCGTAATCATTTTAATTGAAGAAAAAGCTTTAAAATTGTGTTCAAAGAGTCAAAAATCATTTAGCAGCTAGTATTATACAAGCCATATGTCTGTATTGATTCTTGTTTGTTTATGTACAAACAGACAGTGTCAGGAATAGTTAGGGGAGTAAAATAGAGATATTTCGACTGTTAGTATTTGGTAGTACAATGTTTTGGTGTGATTTTAGTTCTAACACGAATTTGGTTACTAGCTATTTAAAAATTTATAATGCTTTGCTTCTTTAGTAGTTGTTAAATAGTTATGTTTATATAAAAATATAACGAAGGTAACATTAAAGTCATTGTTATCAATTTGGAATTAAGTTCTACCAATATAAAATACATTTGTAGATACATTGTAAAAAAGCAATTCATAATAGAAGTAGTGCAATATTTTTCTTACTGAGAAAAGATTTAAAATCCCAAATGTTCAAGATTTACCAATACAGGAATAAACTACGTCCTAGGAACATATAAATATCACAGTTTCTGAACACTCCTTCCGTTTTGTATCTAATGTGGTTTCAGAACGTTCCAATGATAATCGATTGCATTTTATATGTTCGTTTAGAGAAGTGTCTTACGTTATAATATATCACTTGATAGAGAGAGAGTGTTAGTGGGGAAGAGAGGGAGAAAATTGTGTTGTTTGAGATACACTTTTTAAACTAAACAAACAAACAAACAAAGTATATTTTTATTCAAACATATTTTATGAGTTCATTGAACTGACATTTTAATTTCTTATCCTAGGTATATATGAACAACCTTATGTTACAAAGATAATATCCATTTTATAAAAAACATTAGATAACTTTCCCCAATCTGGGTGCGAAAAAGTTTTACCAAAAAGGAAACTCTTGTTAGTTCAAAAAGATAAAACGATGTATATTTATTTTAAAGACAAAATTAATATAACTTTCAAAGTAAACGTGATAGGATTTTTTTTGCACTTAGTTTTTTTACTCAATAAGAGAAAAAAAATCGTGATTTGGGAATAAATAGATTAAGATTTAAAAATACAATAAAAATAATCTCAAAAATTTGATGACACGACATATTTCGATATTATTGTACACCTTTTTCTAATAAAACAATATATTCATACTTTGATAATAGTTACACTTGAAATCATCTGTACTGAATATTTTTATACAGAAAGACCACATACTTATATCTTTAAATAAACAAAGTACTTAGTTATTCAAACGGATAAAACTTTAGGAAATAATTTTGAATCAGTTTAATGGTATTGTAATTGCCAATTCCTCTGACACAGCTGTCACACTAAAAAAAAGTTGAAAGTCATATTCTCCAATCCTTTACCAACCAGTACTTATATTTTAATATTAATAAAAATGTAGTTATATTTTGATAGTTCTGTGAAATAAAAAAAAAGAAATTAGCATCTTACAAATACTCTATAAAGGTCGAGTGCAGAAATGTTTTGGTTCCTCGGCGGTGGTCTGTGTAATTAAATCCACCAAAGAACAAATTTTTCGAAGGGCTTTCTTGGAGCTCGAGTGATTTTCCTCAGCGCTAACTTACAAACATACAAGTATCATAGCGAAAACTTGAGCGTATTTGCTACAAGTATTGATGAATTTAATATTTGAACAGTTACCAGTAAAATAAATTCCATTGATGAAAACAGTTGTTTAAAAATATATACCGTATCAAATGATGATCAAATTATGAGTTCAAAAAAGGAGCACCTAACCGGAAATACCTTTTTTTTAATATTGTACAAGAGATAAAAAGTGGGAAAATGAACGTTATTTATTTACATTCATTCTCTATTCGGCCATTACGGAAGGTAAACCCAAGCTTAAGAAGATTCATGACCCAACAAATAACTTGGCGAATCTTTCAACTTCGGAATAAAGCAAGCGATCCTTTCGTATGAAAAATTACCAAGTTCCGCTCCGAGTTCTGGGATTACCGTTACTAAAGGACTCGAGAACCTTAAGTATTATCGAAGTTAATTTGCAAAGATTTTTATGCCATCTGTATTTTTTGGAAACTTTAAGTTATTGTTAACTCTCTTTTAAAGTATGCTGGGGCATTTATGTCTTACTTTTTCAAGTTTCCATTTACTGTCGGGTCTATAGTTACTTGTTTCCTTAAAGATGTAATTTTTACTACTTCGATAACACAATCTATTGTATATAGTTACAAAAAATAACAGCGTAGAGTTTGTTCTATTTCACAATTTCCGCTAAAATGCTAGTAAGAAAAGGCCATAATTTCAAGTACAAAGACGCTTTATAAAAATGTAAATATGCTGTTATAAGTAGTCCTTATATCATCGTGTTAACTTTTAAAATGAGATTTTAATATTATATTCAGAATTTTATATTTCAGTAAAGTAAAACCGTAGCGTTTGGCGCTCCGTCGTCTCTGGCTACGCCGCAAGGGATATGGCGTGAAGGTAAATAAATAAAATAAATAAATAAAGTATAAACACGCTTTTGAACATTTTTTTAATTTCCATTATAATATAAATAAATGTTAATATGTTTCTTTGAACAATTTAGTGTTAATTCAGTTTTGTTAAGGGAATATCTTTTATTTAAATGTGGATTTTTTAATATAAAATCATTTATAACTTCAGAATTGTTGATATTCTCTAATTTTCTTTACAAGGGTGCATTATTATTTTTACACTGCATCGAATCACTCTATTATGTAATTAAAATAATTATTTACGTAAAGTACATACAATGATATAAGCTGATATGTATAGATTAAATTTATTAATATATTCTTCAAAAAGTATGTTAAACCACTCCAATATTATTAAGCCTTAAAAACCATTAAAGCTCTTTTGGCGTCCAAGCGCTAGCTAGCAGTCTTGAGGTACTTTTCGCATAATAATTATTAAAATAAAAAAGAAAAGAATGTCTTGCCTGTTTGAGTAACTTTTCTAGATTCTTTGAGCAATGATAATAAAATTACTCAAACCGATCTTACAATTATTTTTTTGTGTCATAAATGTATAATATTTAATATAAATTATATATTATATATTATAAAGCAAAATAGTCAAAGTTTTCTTATCCTTGAATACAAATAAAACATTTTTAAACTTATATGACAAATAAAACTATGGCGAGAGAATTGAGTACAAAAAACATTGTAATCGAAATAGAAAATCTGTTATATCGAATTAATTTCGGTAAACAATAAATGAACTAGTAATTTAAGGTAAATTCACTAAACATAACTAGGTAAATAAATCCATCATTTGATAAACTCCAATAAAGCATAAAATAGCTATTTATTGAGTAACTATCTTTTTCCAGTTGTTTCAGTTTCGTTTAGTTTATCTTTTTTTCTCGCCTCATACTGAATGCACGCGATCGCCCTCACACACTATAGAAATACAGAATAAACCTTAAATATAATAATAAACTGTTTAATGTACATTTTTACAAAATAATATAGAATAAGATAGGATGGAGTAGAAAAGGATAGGACAGAAGTTTGTAAAAGTTAATAACCTCGTAAAGCGTAAAGAAGGAACTTTAATTTAACATATGTTCAAACTCATTACAATCTTGCTGCTGCACTTACTTCGTCGACATTTACAATATGCGTGCAAAAAGAGAAAAAAATATTTAAGCGTTACAACAAAAATAATTAGTGCATTAAAAATTATGTATAACTGTTAATAAACAGTTATTAATAAATCATAACCTTAATACAAACAAATATCTAAGCTAAAGGTGTTCTCTGCGTCTAGGATGGCATCACAAAACACATCACGTGCAGAACGCGTTCAAGTTCCAACGTCCTACATTATTACGAACTTTACCAAAACTTGTAATAATCTTACTGGGTGATATAATTTAACAAATTATAGAAACAACATTGCGATATATTGCTTAAAATAAATTTGCAACAATATCTTAATTTAACTTTATAATAAATATATTTAAATAAGAATTATGATGAATGTAAAACGTTGGACCACCTTTTATTTTTGATTTTTTTTAAAGTTTTATTTGTTTCTTTTTTAGGCTGTTTTATTTTAACGGGAGACTTATAACTGTAAATATATTTAGTTTTAAATGATTAGTTAGTTATTAAAGAACTGTTTGTTGAGAGGGTGTTATCATCACCCTCGTCTCGTCTGACCGCACGCGAGACAGTGTACAACATCATTACAAACTTACCGTAAAGGTTTCAGGACTTTAATCCAATTTATTAAGTAACAATTATAGGCAATAGAATGGGTTAAAGGTACTCTAATGGGATTTGGGATGACATATTAAACTTGGATTTCTAAGGTTAAAAAAGATATGAAATAGGGGGTATTTGACCTTGGACCTTTCCTAATAATAAAATTATTGATAACACATTGCCATTACCAACAATCTTTAAAGAAAATATAAATATGTTTTGTGGAGATGAAAACGTTGAGTCCTGACTACATATTGCCGTTCATTAATCATCTCTTAATTAAAAATCAAGGAACCGTTACGGAGGTCATTGAGGACTACGAACCTTGTAAGATAAAACTATATTAACACTGACAAACACCTTCATAAAAATAAAGGTATTTTATAATATTGCACCATGTAAAGTATTTATGAGTATACAAATTTATTAAAGGACTTCACATTGAAGTTCCTGTTTATAATATTCGAAGTACCTATCTCGAAAGACAGGATATAAATTATAAAGGACTTGAAAGCATAGCGTCGCGTCTTGGCTCCGCCCCCTGAAGGTCACTGCGTTGTATTTCACCGCTAATGAGAGATGCCTCTCTTTTCAAACATATCTCTTAAAAGATCGATTTTAAGATTTTTAATTTTTTATTTCGTAAATTAACCAATATTTTAGCACTCTAATCTTTAGTTACAATGTCTTAGCCTTTCTAAAGTTCAGAGACAGGTAGCTTTAGAAATTTAAATGTAACAGACGTTCAAAATCATTAAAATCTTAATACTCTTGTTAACTTGCTTCATTGACTTTGACAATATTCGAAAACACAACACAACACAAATATTTGGTCATTTAAACAAAAATATATGTCAAAAATGTTTAAGTATATCTGGTTTTTAAATTAATTTCAAATACGTCAGCTTTCTACAATTATCTATGGGTTCCGTCTCAAGGGTGACATCCGACAACACATCACATCCAGAACGCGTTTCATTTTCCAACGTCCAACGTAATAATACGACACGAAAGAACACACACGTAATAATACGACACGAAAGAACAGAACGTACAAAGTAATAATATGAGACGAAACGTAATAATCATTTGTAATAATTTACAAGCTTTCCCGAAACCTGCATAATTTTACAAAATTTAATTTAACTATTATGAAATAATTTAATAAATTATACAAACTTCGTTGAGATATACCGTAAATAATTAACTTGTAATAATAAAAAAAAACAAGTTTCACGATTCTTTTTTTTTATTCTTTTTGTTTAAAATAACAAATATAAAATTTAAAACTATATACAATACTTACATATTCTTTTTTTACCGAGCAATCGATTTATGATAGTTGCTGTAAATACATTTAAAACTGTTAGTTATTGAAGTGGTGGTTGTTGTGAGGATGGTATCAGTAGCCCTGTAATATTTAACAGCACTTAAGACAACGTCCAACATCATTACTAATTTACCTTGACGCTGTCGGGATATTAATTTATTAAGAAAATTTATTTACGGAATAATAGGTGTATAACACACTAAGGGAGTAATAACATCATGTGGAATTGGGATTACTTAGGAAGTTTGGATTTCTGACATTAAAATATATCAAAATGAAAAAACCTTGAAGGATTTCAATTTTTTATTTTTGACTATTTAGAGCTATCGTGCGATACATAACTGTACTTTGTATTCTGTATTCTTTAATATAAAAAGTAACAGTGGAACATTATTATAAGATAATATATTTTTAAATTCATTGACCTACATTATATTAACTAGTAACGATCTTCTTGAGACAATATAAATGTATTTATGGAGATAAAACCGTTGAGACCTGAACTGATATAGTTAATTATCAATCATCCGTCAATTTAAAAGCAAGCAATTGTTTGTAGGTCTTGAAGGAATAGGGAAAAATGCCTTTTTATAATAATACACAATATTATGAAAGGCTTCAATACGAGCTTATCCAATGACTTCACATCGAAATTTTAAAAGTATTTGTCATATTAATTAACCTTATGTAAGGATTTATTAAAGGTTTATTTATTATTTAACTAATTACTTTTATTTTTGACTTCAACATTAACATGAACGGAGCTCTCTACTGGAGACTTTTTCATATTCTTTGTCATCAATAGGCTCGAAAAGTACTTGACGGAAAATTATGAAATTTCGCAAGAAAAAGGGACACATTAAGAGAAAAAAAAATGAAAAATGTCATGACGTTGAGTAAAAATCGGCAAAAAAGTAATATCACGTTGAAGTCAATGGGATCGTGGCATCACTGTCAGCCTAATCTGAAATCTTCTACATTACCGACATTGTCCACAACGATGAGTCATTACACTGGGCTCGCTTCACTCAGTATGCAATCGGCACCCGAAATTTCGCAAGCGCAACGAGTTTAAATTGTGGGTTTGTTGGCGCCCCTAGTTGTTATATTAGTAAATTAATATTAGAACATGTGTTACTACCTCAATAAAAAATGTATAAAATGTATTTAAGCTTAGGATATGGATAAAGAAGCCAGTATTTAATATAAGGTCTTTAAACTTGACATTATAAATATTTACATTGAACATTAAGATAAGTCTAACCAGCTCATTCATTTGATAAACCCCACACGATTAATTAAACACTCCATTTTTACATTATCATTATAATGTGAGTGGTATTACAAGGTCAATGATGGTATTACAAGGTCAATGAAATATAATGTATACCGAGCACTTAGTCTGCATACATCATATATTCACTTTTGCATTTCTAATTTTCTTTTGACTTCTTATTAATACGATTTTTTATTAACCTACTCAGGTTGTGTCTATTAAGATTTCAAAGGAAAATAGTAACAAAAAGTTACATTATAGAATTTTATCACAAAGAAGTTCTAAAACAAGTAAAAGTTTGTAGCATTGAACATTTATCTAGAAACACATAATATACTGCATCAATGTAATCTTGATATTTTAAATTAAAGTACATTTTATATCTTTTTTATGTATTAGGAATACATAAATAATACTGCATTTAAACGATGTGGATACTTTTATGGAAGATAACAATTAAGTACAATTGTTATTCTTTGTTAAAGCACGTTGTGCAAGTCACTGCGATCAAGTAACACTCATTGAGGCTCACAGCTGCACAAAACACACCGTAATGTTCTAATAATAATGTATAAATAGTTTTTAAAGGGCACTGTTATATATTTATTTTATTACTTGTTTTAAAACTTTTTTTTAATTCATTTGACTGTTCTACAATATATTTAGCATTGCATTCAACATATTTTTTAATATCGGTATTAAAGTCGTCCATTTTCTTGATATATACATTATATAAAACATCACGATGTTTCATAAATCACGATTCATAAACACGTCTGGGCGATGAAACTAGTTGCTGTATGAGATGCTTAAGCAAGATTAATTTTACGCTGTTGAAGGTTATTGAAGTATAAAATGATCGTGGTAAAAATTTGCATAAAAGAAGTAAGTAATAATCATTTTATATTGTTGGTTATCGTTCTAATTTATAACATAATAAGTGTGATGACGTATCAATATTCTATGTAATTAATCACTAGATACTATTGTTATATTTAATTTGTTGTAATCTTATAAAACAACAATGTGTATGAAATGAATGCTTTCTATTTTTTAAAAGGAAAAAAAAAAACTATTTATTTTATAGGTGGATTGGGTGATCTTTGTATTGTAAAATTAATGATTGAATATATAATACCATCTGGCCTGTAATAGATAATAAAATTTATTTCCATCGTTTTCTGGGGTATGATCATTTTTTATGGCGCTGGTGATATATACATATGATAAATAGATACTCGTAAATACTTATATTTGATTAATTATATTAAAATGGAATGAATAATTGAGCCATCCATTTTGGTATTAAATTTATTTCCCATCTTTAGCTAAAACAAGCAAACTGGATGGTCTGCCTACTCGAGATAAGGGCCTGTATCACTTTGGTAAGTTACTTCACTCCAAACCTTACAAAGATCCTGTAGATATTAATAAGTTCAAATAATAAATTAATAGCAATAACAGTTCTGTTAATTTCGTCTCTCTTACCAGCCACCGCAACTACTAACTTTTCCGAACATTACAATATACTAAAAATTTAAATAAAATGTCTTTAAAATAGCTTCTTGTTAGTTTAAGTTTAAGTCATAAAGATATTTATGTAAGAAATATGATATTTTATTAAAAATAAATATGATTAAAGTCACAATCTTTGATTTTAAACGTCTAATTCAGAAAAAAATTAAATCTTTCTTAAATTGAACTTTAGCAACAAAAGGACAATAAGGTTTAAATGAAAAGGTTAAAATTTGTATCAATAAGTTTACTAAAAATACATTTTGTTTAGCAACATTTACAATAAGTAAGACTGCTAAGTGTTTAGTTATAATTAAGTTTCTAAATTTGTGACCTTTAACATTTAACATGTTTTTATTTTTTTCTTATTCTGTGCTCTAAAAAATATAACTAATGAAATGTATAAACTGATTTACAAAAAAAAATATTTCATATTAAGTTTTTTTGCAGGCCTTGTTCCACTCTCTATTTACTTGTTCTATATCAGACTTTGACTTCGATTCCTCCTTTAACTCCGTGGACGGGAGCGAGTTGCTCGAGCTGAAATCTTGTGTACAGTTTTTTCAAAATTTTTTTGGGCGGGGAAGTGATCTTGGAGACATCGGGATTGGATTGAATGTAAATACTGCAAGCATCTTCAGACATGTTAAAATGTTACCTGGTATATGGTTCGAAATCCCCGTCGTCCATGTGAGCATTGTACCGCAACGAGTTCGGCAGTAAGTCCTTGTAGTCGACACAACAATATGTGTTAAAATTGAGAATAACAAAGTGAAGGCTGCGTTACAGACATTACGGAAGCTAAGTATTTCCTTTCTAAAACGAATAAGAAAGACAGAGTTTTAACCCCTACAGCGTTTGGTAAATTTGTAACGCCTTGTGGCTAAATCAAACAAAGAGGGGCCAGGCTTCACAATTAAGGCTTAATTAATATCAACTACAAACTTTAATTTATTTTTAATTTCTTGAAAACTCATTGAAATATTTAGGCCCCTTGTTACCAGGTTTTTTTTAATTTGGTTAATAAGTAACTTGTTAAAATTATTTACTAACTAATAAACTTTATATAAAAAGCGTAATTATCTTACCTTAAAATTTAGATTTAAATTTCATTGTGTAAAGTTATATTTGAAATAATTTGTAATCTGAAATTTTAATTATTTACTTTAATTAAACTGTCAACAATTTAGATTCAATTATAACTTTTCGTTTTCATACCTGTCTTGTAATTTCTTGAGTTATGTAAATATTTCCTTGCTCTACTATTTGGAGTCTTGTTTCAAAACGGGCGCAGGCTGTATAAAAGTAAGAATAATCTAAAGTATTTCAAAAATATATAAATATTTTTTAATAATAAGTGTACCTTACCTTTAATAGAACAATCAAAAAATCTTGTCATCATATTTGACTGTCATCTCTCTTGGGCACCGCAAATTGATGAAATAAGTAGAAAAGTTCATTATTCTCTTCACTCTCTCAGACGGTTGCAGAATTTCCTTCCTTTACAAACTAAAAAATTGATAGCACAAACTCTTCTCTTTCCACTTCTCGACTACGTTGACGTTTGCTGTCTAGATGTATCCGAGCTACTTGATAAGCTTGAACGAATTTAAAATTTATGCATTCGTTTTATTTACGGATTTTGCAAATTTAACCATGTATCCGAATATCGACTACAATTAAAGTGGCTCCCTACTCACCTTCGCCGGAATGTGCACATTCTATCACTTCTTTTTAATATTTTAAATAACGCTTCCCCCCTTTACCTGCATGAGCGTTTTCATGTGACGCCACCAAGGACGAGACCATTTCGTGAATGCGTTACTTCAAAATCCCTAGTAGTGCTTTTTACAAGTCTATTTTTTTCAAAAAATCTTTCTCGCTTGTTGCAGCTCGGCTATGGAACTCTCTTCCCCAGAGTATTTTGGATGGTAGTAATCATTTCCTCAACTCTTTTAAGTTAAGAGTTAAGCAGTTACCTATCTTCGGAATTATAACTAGTATTTCTGTTTATTTTATTATTTTTATATTTTCTACAATTGTATATTTTTATTTACTTAAATATATATGTGTGTGTGTGTGTATGTGTGATTATGTGTATATAAGTATGTATATGTCTAAGTATTTTATATGCTATATTATAGAGATAATTTGTTAAATAACCCTTAAAAGAATAATCAATTTTCAACTTCAGTTCTTTGTTCTCTTTTATTTGTATTTAGTATAAGTGTACCGCACTATCTTGTACACCCTGTCTCATATCAAAGGGTAACTGGGAGAGATCTCTAAAAGAGATAATTAATCCTTTGTACTACATTGTCTTCTGTTTTTTTTTTTGTATTTGTGATTTTTATTGGTACATAAATAAATAAAATACAATTACATTACACAATACTTTGAATAGAGTTAACTATTTAATAATAAGGGATAAGTTAAAGTGGTACTGATAAAACATCTTCATATTAAAAAGCGATCCTTCTTTTAAAGAATCGCGGCTTTTCACAACAATGCTAAGATTCTGAGTTAATTGGGAGTCTGTTCGTTAATTTTCTTGTAATAGTTTTGTAGTAGACAAGGTTGAATAACAGGTTTGAATTAAAATTCATACACAAACAATCCATATTAATTAATAGAACCGTCTTTTACTATCTGTTTCATAAGTTTCAAAACATATTACTATGTTTTGAATCGAATTGTAGTAAAATAATTTAGATAACAAACAGATTCACTAAATAAGCTAAATAGTCCATAAAATAATGCAGTTTTGTTTTTATAATTACACATAAGCAGCAAAATAATTATTCACTTGGTATTACAGAAAGACAAATCGGCGTAGAATATTTAATATAAGTTTATAGGAATAAAGTTGTTATTATTAGCACACCTTAGTATCACACCACTTCACACTTCACGCCCGTGAAGCTTGGCGCGCAATTGCAGCTTACAGCTGCTGAACCCATTTGACTGTAAAAATTAATTATTGATTATACACAAAAAGTATTATACAGTTTTACTTGTAATTCTTACTTTAGTCTAGATAAATATAATAATATTGAAAATAGAGAGGCTGATTTTGAATTATTTTACCTCAATATATAAATATGTTACCATCTTGATCAGTTCTTTTTGAAATTCAATAAGAGAGAACGCTCAAATTTCCCCTCTTGAGGGTTTAAATAGGCGGTAAAAGTAATAAGTCTTGCAATTTTGAAGCAAGAATCATGACTTTTAATAGGATGATTTTGTGAAAGAAAAGGTATTTTTTAAAGCTGCTGAAACTGGTAGAATTAAAACTCCATGAATAATGTAAATTTAACGAAAAGAAACTTTGTCAACAAATATCGAGAGTAATTGCATCTCGAGCTAACTCGTTACTCTGATGAAATTGCGATTAGGATATAAGCTCTTTTCAGACGAATCGCGAAAACTATTAAAGATTATGAAAACATTTCAAAATAAACAAAAACAATAAAACTTCTCATCGACTAAATTATGAAATGCGAGAGAATATAAGAATGTGATTTTTAACCAGTAGATGTTATATTTTTTCGTGAATGAAGTCAGATTCCTTAAAGAATATTTTTTAAACAATCACTGAAAATATAGATATTAAAGTAATATTATTAATAATATAATCATAGTGTTTGTCTTGAGATGCATCTATCCTTGTCTAAACTCCAGCAAAAAAAACATTAAAATCCATAAAAGAAGTTGCTTTAGTTCATATTTTATTTTGTGATAAACCAACAACTACATATTAGAAATGTATTATGGATTTTACGTAATACAGACGTCATTTATTTCATTTATCATTTAGTAAAAAAACCTATTTATTTGTCACTTAGACCATAACCAATAATTTAAAAAGGTAAAAGCGTTTTATACCTCCAAAATGGTTTTTTACAAATATATATGTAATAGAATTACAAAACCAGTTTCGGCTATAAAATCCATGTCCGCTTTATAAAACACCTTTTCCTTAAAAAGGATTGACATTGGTAATGCTTACCCGCAGGTGCCTCCATTTTTGCACATGTTAGGGATCTTCGGACACAGAGGTCCCACTCCACAATCAGCACCCGAGTATCCCTCAAAACAATCGCAGTAAAATTCCCTATGACATAAAAATTTTTACGTGTAAGCGATAGTAGTAGTAGTAGTAGTAAGGGTTAACACCCTAACGGGATTCCCTAACGGGAACGATAAAATATGACACTTATATATATTATTTGATACGAAAATAGTAAAAATATAATTTTACTTATATTAAACAATAATTTTATTTACGTATCATAAATTATTAAAATATGTGTCTATTTCAACAAACAAATATAAAAATTTCGTACTGTGTCCTGAGGTTTTATTGTTAGATTCCTGTAAATTGCTTATTCTTGTCTACCGTTGATTCTATTACGTCAGTACAGTCAGTCAGTCTGGAAAGTATATAAAGCAGTGAAAGCTTAAAAAATGAATATTGTTAAGGACGAAATGTTTAATAAGCAACATGGAAATTGCATGCAAAATTCTTTTGATTTCGTAGTGCTTCTATCTACTTTATATGCTTTAAATTAAATAGGAGGGTAAGTAGTTAATTTTAATAAATTATTCCTTAATAATATGGTTTGTAAATTTTCCAACTACCGCCTCGTAACAGCATGTTGATTCATATACGTAACAAGATACACTAACAACGAACATTGTGCATAATTTAGAAGAAGTCAATTACTTAATAAATTCTCATAATTAATTCAGAAACAGCAACACAGATCGAGAATTGGCGTAAGTACAAAATTTTTAAATTAAAAACCGTTGTTTTGAATGACGATATCAAGTTGGTTTAGAACACTTTATTTATATAACTGTCACTGAATTACCGAAATCTTATAATATAAGACATTATTTGGAAACGATTGACTAAAAATATTCACAAAATTTAAAGATTATCTTTAAATCAGTCGTTGGTCGTCGTTTAATTTAATCATTCAGTGTAATTCTCCGATTGCTCTTATTGTATCAGTTCAATTGTTTTGTAATTGAAGCCGAAATCAATTCTATGGAAGTAGAGAAATATCTTAAATAATTTAGGAACAGTATCTTTTTTAATGGAAAAAAATGTGTTGCCTTTCTAGAGAAATAGCTAGGAATTAATGAGAATAAGAAATAGAGATAAAGTTACTAGTATTCACTATACAAAACGTAGCTACAAAAGCTGCAGTTTAATTTTTACCACCTGGTTACCAACGCAAAGTTATCTTTTACTTATAATAACAAAACTCAAAACAAATATGGTACATGTATATAAATAAAGTAAGCTATATATACATATCTTATATAAAAATAAAATAAAATTTTGTGCTAGAATGAAAGGGAAATAAAAAGTAAGCGAGATATCATGTATATATAAAAAATTGGGAGAGAAAGAAATCTCCAAATCAACTTCTAAGTGACGTTATTAAACTTACCCACTTACAAAATTAAATTCTTGAACATAACTTTTTTCCACATTCATAACTTTCAAGGCTTGATTTGTATCTTGGTAAAATCCCCGATAAATATTTAAATATAATCACTTTTACTTCAAATAATGTTTATTTAGAAAACTACTTCGTTATAGTTATTTTTCCAAAGTCGACATCGACTCGAAACGATATGAACTTAAAGCTGTTAGATTGGCTAAAGCTAAAGTTAAACATAAAATGTTAGGATTAGTAGTTTATAATCGCGGCTTAAGACGGAGGCGCCAGGTGAATAATGAATACATCCAGCATCTCGATCTCAGAGTGGATAAACTTAGTGGACTGGACATATATGTATATTTACTGTTTTTAATTTTTTTTAATGTTGATGAATTATAATATCATATCATTGTGCCAATATCAACCCCTATCTTTTGCTATAATAAAAAAGACTCAAAAGTTATACTAATAAATCCCAAGAGAAAATATGTATTCTAATTTAGCAACAAATTCTAGTTTTCTTATTCTATACTACATTTAATAAAATCATAACAAACAAGAAAATTAACAATTTATTGAAAATATATATAATTTAATTTATTTAGATCACATCCACTATTAGCTGACTGCTGTCCAATATTTTTTTTAATTTTTTTTTTTAGTAAGAGGAGGGCAAACGAGCTGGCGGGTCACGGATGGACGTGATCACCGCCGCCCATGAACTCTTGCAACATCCGAGGATTTACAAGAGTGTTGCCGGCCTTGTAGGTAGGAATAAACGCCTTTTTTGAAGGTACCGATGTCGTACCGATCTGGAAATACCGCCGAAGGGAGTTCGTTCCACATTCGAGTGGTACGTGGAAAAAATGTCCTTGAGAACCGCACAGTGGAGGATCGCCACGCATCCAGGTGGTAAGGATGGTATTGAAGGCGATGGCGCGCTGTGCGGTGATGAAATTCGGCGGCAGGCATCAATCAGATCAAATAGTTCTTCGGAACATTCCCCGTTGTAAATGCGGTAGAAGACGCACAAAGAAGCCACGTCTCTACGCAATGCCAAAGAGTCCAGCCGTTTGCAGAACACCGGGTCCCCGACAATTCGAACGGCTCTCCGTTGTACGCGGTCAAATCGTAGGAGCTGATATTGGGGTGATCCGGACCGGAGATGAGAACAGTACTCCATGTGTGGCCGGACCTGCGCCTTATAGAGCGCAAGTCTTTGGTCAGGTTTGAAGTACTGCCTCGCTCTATTGATCACTCCCAATTTCATCGAGGCCAACTTGGCCTTGCTCTCCAGATGACCACGAAACTGACAGTCGCTCGAAATGTCGAGACCCAGTATTCTGATACTTGGCGAGGCAATGAGGGGAGTGCTCTCGAAGAGCGGTGATACGACAAATGGGGTTTTCTTAGTGGTGAACGCGCAAACCTGTGTCTTTAGGGGATTGAACTGAACGTGGTTCAGTTCACCCCACTCAGAGACCATCCCCAGGGAGGTCTCTATTGAAGACAGAAATTTCTTTCGGCACTCGTCGACGTTTTCCCGAGTGAGACCTGCACGGCCGGAATATACCGCATCCCCAGTACTGTCATCCGCATAACAATGTATGTTGGAGATATCCAACATATCATTGATGTGTAGGAGGAACAGAGTTGGGGATAGCACGTAGCCTTGGGGTACACCAGCGTTCACGGGCTTGGGGTCCGAGCAAAAACCGTCGAGAACGACCTTTATGCTCCGCCTAGTGAGGAAGCTGGTGATCCACTTGCATAAACTCTCGGGAAGCCCATAGGAAGGTAGCTTCGAAAGAAGCCCCTTGTGCCATACACGATCGAAGGCTTTCGCTATATCCAGACTAACTGCCAGACCCTCTCCCTTGCTTTCAATAACAGCTGCCCAACGGTGCGTAAGATATAACAGAAGATCACCAGCCGATCGACCATGGCGAAAGCCATATTGCCGGTCATTGACCAACTGGTGATCCTCGAGATAGGTTAAGAGCTGTTTATTGATAATGCTCTCCATTACTTTGGAGAGCAGAGAGGTAATGGCGATAGGTCTGTAGTTAGCTGGGTCCGAGCTATCACCTTTTTTAGGGATCGGATGGACAAGGGCACGCTTCCATGAGACCGGGACTACGCCTTTAAGGTAGGAGTGCCGAAATGAACGCGTTAGCACTGGAGTCAACTCAACTCAGGGGCACACGTTCGTAGCACCAATGGAGAAATGCCATCCGGCCCACTCGACTTATGAAAAATAGAGACTGCCTAATAGTTTTCTGCCGAAAAACTTTTTCCGGCATTGAGCTCTGACACCGCGGGATGATAGGCGGTGTCTTCCCCTGGTCGTCCAAAGTCGAGTTGGAGGCGAAAAGGGTGCCCAAGAGATCGGCTTTCTCTTTTGCCGTGTGGGCCAGAGAGTCATTCCCCATGTGCAACGGCGGTAGGGACGGCTGGCTAAAGTTGCCCAGAGTGGCCTTTGAAAGCGCCCAAAATTTGCGCGTGCCAGGCGGGTACTTTGCCAGCTGATCCCCAATTTTGACGACATGCTTGAACTTTGCTCTAGCGATTTGCCGTTTGAAGAATCTGGAGGCACGATTATATTTCCTCTTCAGAACTCTAGAGTTCGGATCCTTAGTGACTAACGCATTGACCCAAGCTCGATAAGCCTGCCGTTTGCCAGCTGCTGCAGCCCTGACAGACGCATCAAACCAAGGCCGCGATTTGCCACCAAGTGGTACCACAGAGCTTTGTACAAATAGTTCCATGCCCTGAAGTATCACATCAGCTACAGCCGCAGCGCAGTCACTAGGATCATCGGAAGGGAAACAAATCGGCCCCCATGGGTAGGATGCAAAAAAGGACCGCATTCCATCCCAATCCGCTGACTTGTAGTGCCAAACGCGTCGAGTCGCAGGTGTTGTGCGAGCCAAACGTTGAATGGGCACTACACTCCGTACCAGACAATGATCAGAGGACCCTAACGGAGCCTCGACAGTGACTTGGTACTTTCCGGGATGTGTAGTCAGCAGAAGATCCAACAAAGAGGGCATATGGCTGTCCACGTCCGGTAGACGAATGTGCGTCTTGACCAGTTGGGACAGACCATTTGCCAGAGCAAAGTCAAACACAGATCTCCCCGCGTAGTCGGTGGCACGTGACCCTAACCAATCGGCATGGTGCGCATTGAAGTCCCCGAGGACTACGACTTCAGCGGAGGGAATCTGTGAAAGCAGATCGCCAATCTTCGCCTGAACATGGCCCAAGCGTTGATCCGTTTCTGCATTACCACTATGGGACCTCTAGAGGCACGCGTAGACACTGACATGGTCGTCCATGTCCACGCGCAGCCAGAGTACAGAAAGGTCCCGACCTTCAAAAACCTGAAGGCGACGGTAGCAGATATCCTCCCTTACGAACACAGATACCCCGGCGTGTGGTATAAAATGATATTCTAGTTTATACCCGGGGTATGATAGGTACGCTGTGTCGCTAGGTTGAGATATCTGCGTCTCCGTCAGAAACAACAAGGCCGGCTCCGCCGTCTCTAGATGATAGTGGACGGCGTTCAAGTTGGAATGAAGTCCCCGGATGTTGCAAAAGTCCACATTTAGAGTGGGTCGGGGTGCCGCTGCGTTGACTCGTCGTTTGCCCTCATAAAACACAAAAGGCGATACTTTGCCCGCCCCAGATACGACGGGCAGCCCGAGCAAAATCCGAGAATCATTTCCCCGATTTTGCTCGGGGAGGGGGTCCCCGGCTTCATCAAAGCCGGTACCCTCCTGGGGTATTTTTCTTTTGGGCATCGCTTTCATGTTTGGCGGGGGGGGGGGGGGGGGGGGGGTTGGGCTACCGGATTCTCTCACCTACCGACGGAACATAACCAAATGAATTTGGTTACTACGCGTCGGTCTTCTGTGAGAGGATGGTCCTTCCCCGGTCGAGCCAGCCCAATACGAGCTGTAGTCGGATAACTACAGCTAGGCTCTACCACCTTTAAAAAATATAAAATCCTAAATACAAATACGAACCCTATGTAACAAAAACGAGACTCTTAACATTTTTTTCGGTGACAATTTTCGGAACTAATGTAAGCCACAAAGGATAAGGCTTTATGTATGGGGTTTTCATACGTCTTTGATGATAGAAAATGATAATTGCTATTCTTGATAATATTTGATATATTTTGGTTATAAAATAATGATAGAAATGATAGAGAGAACGCGCGCGATGCTTGCTTAATGCGAACTGAAAAGTATGTCAATTATGATTTATAGCGAAACAATTAAAAAGCTGATTTGGCGAAATGTGCGGTGTTGCACCGTACATCTTCCGGGAGAGGAGAGGAAGAGATGCTAGTAGGGTAATGAAGATGGAATTGATAATACAATCAAATTATGACGGTGAATGATACTTAAATATTTACATGCAATTAACTTAAATATTTTAACTAATATCACTTAAACGAGTGCGACAGATAGGCGACGTAGCCTTATTAATAAAATATTATTAGTTAATCCAAATCCTTTGGTAATTGGCCAGATATCGTATTCAATTCATCTTTTAGTTGTTCGGGGTTTATGGGATGGAAGTTGAACGTTCCGTGATTAAGATCAACCAGTGTGTCGAGTAGGTATTACTGTATGTTTCGAAGATTGGTAAGTAGTCCATGTGTTACGATAGCAGATAACGCGAAGTCATTGCTAGTTGATAATTTCTGAACCTCCACTTTGGCTAAATTCAGAGTATTTTCGATGTTGTTGATGTGCTGATTGATAAGCTTATGTTGTTTATTCATGTTATCTTCCACTCGTTGTAATACATTGTACTGTGCTTCGATGATCGAGGTCTGATTTTTCCAAAATAGTGATAAGTGTTTCTGGTTTGCTCTGATCTGATAAATGTCCTTTTCATATTTTTCTGCGAAATTATCATCAAGTACTCCAAATATTGTACTTGCAAGATTACCGACTATATTTATATAACCACGACGCACACGGTGACTATTGCGTCCAGTAAACTGGTGACCGAGTAAGATATGGTTATAGTGCTCAAGTTCACTGTAGGCATGATGCAGCTGTAACAGTACTATGTCACACAGCGAGGGTTTTGTTGATTTTTCGCAAATGCTTTCAAGACTGTCGACGTACTCCGTGAGTATTTTAGACCCACGCCAGAATGGATCCATATCATAATAGACTATTAATTTCCATTCATCTCTGCTAATATTCATGTCTGAGATTTTGTCAAAATAGATTGATTGATTATGCTTCAGTTGTGCTATATTATATGCACCCTGTACCGGCAAGATTAATAGTAAGGTAAGTAATGTGATAAACATATTCTTGAACGATGTTGTTGTATGTTTTGGTTTTAAAGTTATGACATTTGATACATTGTTTTGTTTGTTTCGTCAACTCGCTGATTGTTTTCATATTGTTGCCATTTGCACCGTGATGATAATTTACATAAATATTCATTCTGCCATCTCTTCCAAATGTCATTAACCATTTTTTGTATAAGTTACCATCGAGTCCGGCCATCCCTTTCCGTTTCTGTTACTGTCAAGGTAGGTCCACTTGATAAAAAGTGTGATGGCGTTAGAAAATCGATGTCTTCTGGATCTTCTGTCAGAGCGCCGAGAGGCCTAGAATTTAAGCATCCCTCTAGCTGTGCTAACATTGTGGTGAACTCTTCGTATGTGAGCTTTTGATCACCGAGCACTCTTCGCAGATGGTATTTCAGGCTCTTTACGGCTGCTTCCCACAGTCCCCCAGCGCTTGGCCATGCTGGGGCGTTGAAATGAAACTCGATGCCCATGTCAGATACTTGGGAATGGAATTCATTGTCTAATACTGCTTGTAAGTTGATGTATTCTTGCTTTAAGATGCGATTGGCCCCCACGAAGTTTGTACCATTGTCGCAATAGATATGTCTTGGTGTTCCTCGTCGAGCAGACATTCGTCGTAGTGCTGCTAGAAATGCTGATGAAGAGAGGTCCGAAACAAGCTCCAAATGCACTGCTTTTGTTGCCATGCAGACAAATACTGTAACATATGCCTTTGTTGTCTTAATTCCTCTTCCCTTATTTGCCTTGACCTCAACGTAAGCACATAGGTCCACGCCACTACTGTGGAATGGTCGACTGGGGTTAACGCGTGCCGTCGGTAGATCCCCCATAAGTTGTGTTTGTTTCACAGGGTCTTGACGTCTGCATATAAGACATCTGCGAAGACGTTTCTTAACGGCTCGGTTTCCTCCTATTATCCAGTAATGCTGTCGAAGCCGAGCATGTGTCAAACGTGCTCCACCGTGGAATGTGTCTTTATGAGCTCGATCAATGAGCAAGTTCGTCAGATGACTATCGTGCGGGATGATTAAAGGGTATTTCATTTCCTCAGGTATGTTTGCGTGTTTAATACGACCACCAACTCTCAGCAATTGATCTTTACCTAAAAATGGATTTAGGCTGAGTATTTTGCTTTTGCTATCTATTTTATCTCCACTTTCTAGTCTGCTAATTTCATTTGAAAATGATAAATGTTGAAAACAAACAATTATTGTGTTTCTTGCTTTTGATAACTCGTCAACCGATAAAAATGCTTTCTTTGATTTGCTGCGTGACACCGCACGTAATACCCACGCTACTATTCTTGTTGCACGTGCGAAGTCGCTATGTTTGTTAACTATGTCACTTATAATATTGTAATTATTTATGGTCGTGACATTGCTTTGGTGTGATTGTTTAATTTCTAGATCAGTTAGGTATACAGGGCGCTTTTGATTGTCTTCGGGCTCATACGAGATTAACCATGTAGGTCCCGTCCACCACAGTTGATGCTCTTTCAATTGTTTGGCTGAAATACCTCGGCTGGCACAGTCAGCGGGATTTTCTGTTGATTTCACGTAGTGCCATTTTTCCGAAGGCATGATTGCTTTGATTTGATTTACTTTATTAGCTACGAATGTTTTCCAGCGACTAGAGTCTCCTTGAAGCCATCCTAGCACTGCAGTCGAGTCTGTCCAACCGTATATTTTAATGTTATGATTTTGTAAGGTTTTAAGTACCGTATTCATAAGTTTCGCTAATAGATGACAAGCCATTAACTCGAGTCGTGGTAGAGTGATAGTTTTCTTTACGGGTACCAGTCGTGATTTTCCTGCCACAATGTTGATTGTGTTATGTGGTTTTTTCACCCTACAAAGAATTACACAGGCGAAAGCTTTGGTTGATGAATCACAAAATCCGTGAAGTTCGATGTTATCGTTTTCCTGAGTTGCTAGCCATCTCTGTACTTTAAAATCATTTATGTTATATAAATCATCTCGAATTCTCTGCCATTCTTTGCTTATTTCTTTTGGTAACTCAGAATCCCACTGAATATCCTGTAGCCACACCTTTTGAAATAGCAATTTCAATTTCGTGGTTACCGGGGAAAGCCAACCTAGGGGATCAAAAATTTTAGATATTTCCGATAATAGTATTCGTTTACTTAGTAACCTTTGTGAGGGCGGGCTGAGCCTGAGTTTAAACGAAAAATGATCGTCTTTCGGATTCCACTGTAAGCCAAGAGTTTTTGTCGACTCTGGATGTTTGAAATCAAATGATTTTGTATTTGTTTCGACGTCTTGTAAAAGTTCTTGCTTATTGGGAGCCCACTTGCGAAGATGAAAACCACCAGACTTAAGCAACTTTAACAAGTTTGATTGCAATTGCTTTGCTGCCGGGATGCTGTGACTCCCCGAGAGAAGATCATCCATGTAGAATTTATCTTCTAATGTTTGCCTGGCGGGTGACAATGGATAATTGTGACCTTCATTTTTTGCTAACTGTTTTAAAGTCATCATGGCTAAAAAGGGTGCGGCCTTTGTACCATAGGTGACAGTTGCTAGATTGTATTCTTGTAAAGGTTCCTGACTGTTGTTTCTCCAGATTATCTTTTGTAAATTCTGATCTTCAGGGTGTACCATGATTTGCCTGAACATTTTTTCAATGTCAGCTGTAAATGCTATTTCGTACTGCCTCCAATTTATTATCAAAGATAATAGGTCACGTTGTAAGTTTGGCCCACTGTACATTAGGTCATTGAAACTGCAACCTGATGTTGTAGGCGATGATGCATTTACTACTACACGCAGCGCGGTTGTAGTAGAGTCAGAGCTCAATACACAGTGATGCGGAAGGTAGCACGAGGCCGGCGAGTTCACATTACAGTCATTGTGAACTTGGTGTATGTGTCCTAAACTAACGTATTCGTTTATAAAAGATTTGTAACCATCTGATAACTTCAGATTTTTTGAAAACTTTTTCTCTAATTGTAAAAACTGCGCTATTGCTCGATTCTTAGAATCGCCCAATTTTTCTGTAAAGTTTGGTTTCATGGGATATCTCACGACGTACCGCCCATCTACTTGACGTGTAGTCTGCTCTTGATATTGAGTCACACAATAGTGATCCTCTGCTGTTAGGTCTGACGGATTATCTGCGATGTCTTCAATTGTCCAAAATCTCTGAATATCTTCTAAATTGTTCAGAACCACATTGCAATGATAAGTCGTGACCTTGCCACACAATAACCATCCTAGATGTGTTTGTTGAGCAATAGGTTCGGTCTTGCTATCGCCCTTGATGATTCCGCCCATCATGATGAGAGAATAAACTTCCGCTCCCAATAGTATATCTATAGGAGCGCTGATGTGAAACTCTGGATCTGCCAAATCGATATTTTTTAAATGCGGCCATATTGGTTTTTCAAATGTTTGATTAGGCAGGCTATGCATTAGTTTCTTCATAATAACTACGTTGGTGTTAAAGGTGAAGTCGCCCTTGATCGCCGAGGCAGTAATTTGAAATGCACCTTTACAATTGTTTTGTTGAGAACCGAGCCCGAATACGACACCCTTGCAATGGCGCCGTGGTAGTCCTAACCTCTGAGCAGCATCTTCAGTAATTAAGGAGATTTGAGACCCTTGATCCACAAGCGCTCTCATGATATGATAGGTTCCATCTAGTGCCAGAACTTTGATAAGTGTTGTTGCCAGAAGAATTTCAGACAATTTACTCTGTGAGACATAGACGTTATCTGACGAATGCTTCGGGATGCTGGACGGTTGGTTGATGTACGCTTCGTGCAGCAAAGTATTATGTTTCCCCGAACATTTCCGGCAGGTTTTCGTAGATAAACATTTCTTACCTTTGTGGTCAAACAGACAGTTTACACAAAGTCGTAATTTATTTACAGTCTTCACTTTCATTTCATTAGGTAAATCAAGAAATTCCTTGCAAATAAAAATACCGTGATCGCCATTGCAGTGGGGACATTTATTAGCTGATGACACGTAAAATGATTTTGGTTTCTGATTATAATTTGCGTTCAAATTGCTAGTTGGAGGTTTGCTATAGTTGTTATTATTGCTATACTGATATTGCCATGGTTTTTTCGTATAAAAAGGAGATACACTTGGCTTCTGATTAATGGTATCTTGTTTTCGGCGGGACGCCTCCAGTGATGTAAACTTATTCTCGAGGAATTGGATGAATTCGCTTAAAGTCGGCAGCTCTCGGGGGTTCTTAAGTGATTCTATATACTCCAAGTGCGTCTCTGAGTCTAATTTATGCGACAAAATGTGAGTGAGTACAGGGTCCGATGACGATATATCTACGCCGAGTGGCTTGATGGCATTTATACACTCGATTGTAGTGTCATGCATTTTCTTTATTGACGCTGCTGATTGTTGTTGCATGGTAGGTAGAGACAGAAGAATTTGCATATGATATGTGAATATTTTTCTAACGTTATTAAATCTGTGGTTGAGAATATCCCAACATACTTGATAGTTTTCTGAACTTATTTTTAAATGTTGAATGAGTTTTTCTGCCTCGCCTTTGACCTTATTCTTCAAGAACTGCATCTTTTGCGCCTTTGATATGGACCCGTTGCTGTGAATCGCTTCAGAAAAGAGATCTTTAAATGATACCCATTTGTGATAGTCTCCATTAAAAGTAGGAATGTCCATCGTTGGAGTCATCTTGGTCTTATATGATGATGACCACATCTTTTTAGTCAACACTTTCTTGATATCATTATACTCTTTTTCATATCTGTTGAATAAACGCATGTACTCCTCATCTTCTTCACAAAGAAAGCTTTCAATCTCCCAATGAAGAGAGTCAATGGTTCTCCAACGTGATTCTATGTTCTTTAAAACATCTTCAAACTCCCACTTTTCCGTCAAATCTTCTTCTATGCTCGTGATAGTGCGAGAAAACGCTTTGAAGTTGCTTCTTTGCTTGCGAAGCATTTCTTCTAATTTGCTAGGGGTGCTGCGGTCTAAAAACTCACCTACTTTTTCTTGCGATGCTGGGTTGACTCCGTTGAGTGGCGATGGTAAAGCTCGAATGGCTGACGTCGTAGGGGTCGGTGTTGTTTGAGAGACTTCGACCGACGGAATATCAATCTTAAATTGCCTACTTTTGACAGTGGGTGGTACCTCAAACGAGTATATAGCGCCTGGTCGCGGAGTCGAAGGTATGTCGTGGGCTGTTGGATTCTCTATGTACAAGGAGTAATTTTCTAAATAAGACAAAAGTTTGAAGTAAAATTCCTTTGTTTTTTCATAACTGTTTTGTTTAAAATAATCATGATCAAGGTCTTGATAGTCAACAAGCTGTGTATGATTGCTGTTGAATTCATTCCAATAGGATTTGAGCGTTGTTAACTGTCTCTGTATATTGGAGAAGGTCTTGCGCTCAGGCCCATCTTTCTTAAAGTTCACAAGTAGCTTCTCAATGCTTTGCATAAGTTGACATTGAGTAGCGTAAATGTCTTCCATTGTTATATTTTTGTATGTTAATTGCTTAAAATTTATATAAATTGCTGTTTTGATATTTAAGATTTCTGGTGAATCACGACGTAATAGGATAATAAGATTGACTTACCGGTGCTGCCCGATTTGATTTAATCTTACTTACACCGTTCACTCAAATCGTTTAATTTATTATAATATATTTAATTGTAAATGCTTCTTGATGATATTAAATAACACGTAATACAATCCTCGTAGTACACATATTAGAGTCAATGTCCGTAACACTTATAAAATGCTTGCTATGCTGGTTTGATTCACACCCGCGTGGTAAATGTTACGAAATTATTCGAAATTAATTCACACATGCGAGAAGGTTCGAAGGACCAAAAAGATGTATGGGGTTTTCATACGTCTTTGATGATAGAAAATGATAATTGCTATGCTTGATAATATTTGATATATTTTGGTTATAAAATAATGATAGAAGTGATAGAGAGAACGCGCGCGATGCTTGCTTAATGCGAACTGAAAAGTATGTCAATTATGATTTATAGCGAAACAATTAAAAAGCTGATTTGGCGAAATGTGCGGTGTTGCACCGTACACTTTATTTCAAGTATATACACACAATACAAACATATCCACCCACACATACAATGTTACTTAAAAGGATTTAGGGCTACTAACTAGGCTAACTTCTATGGGCTATGCTGTGTGTGTATAATGCGAGCTATGTTTGGAACATTTTTAAACCATCGATATATCTCGATAAGTTATATTCAGAATGTTGATTTATGCTACTACGATAGTGAATACAACAAGCAATACGATAGCGTACGAATTAATGAAAAATCGAATTTACATTTTTAAATCAATTACACCTTCAAAACTTTATTACATTTAAATTTTATCTTGTATTATCAAATAGAGAGACTTTACATACAGAAAACTATTATATTTTATTTCATCATATGGTTTTGTTAGCGAATGACAAACTTGGTATATAGGTCAGGTCAGGTCAGTTTGATACGACCATCTGTTTTGACAAATATTATAAATTTTAAGAGTTTTGTGGCTTTTAAGTGGGGTTATTTCGGGAATATTCAGTAACATAACACCACAATCAGAATCAGTAATAAGAAATGCCTAAATAAATATACTAAATACCACAATCAGAGGTATTTCATAACGTATCACCACAATCCGAATCAGTAATAGGAAGTACCTTAATAAATATACCAAATATACAATGCTATTTGATAATGTAAACGTCTCATGGAAATGCTCTTCTGTAATCCACAGACAGAATCGCGGGGAGCTCGTTTCAAAACTGAGAAATTCTACGTGCATGACTATTTTTGATTCGGTTTATTCACTTCTTATTAAGATCTTAGTTTAACATTGCTAACTACTTGTGATTATTATGTTTCTTTATATATTATTTACAAATGATATAGAAATTTATTACTGACATAATTGGATATAGATATTGATAAGAATTCAAGTTACAAAAGTATTTAAACAATAATAGCTATGACTTATTCAATAAATCTTACCCTTTATCTGTTTCCTAATTAATTAATTATCAAATGAAGACAGCAGAATTGTATTATTTCTGTCTCAAATCTGAATATTTAAATTTCATCTCGTGCCTCCAAAAATTATTTAAAATTATGCGTCTTATACAATATTATTTACATATAAAAAGGTAACGGTAACAACTTATTATTTAACTTTAATACTTTTGTTATAATTTTAAATATATCGTTATTTTATTATAATTATTTCTAAATTACCTTTTAATAAAAAAGTTGTTGAAATAAACAAAATTGTTGGTCTTTATTCAGTTATTAGAAAAGTCAGCCAATGTTTTATATTTACTATGTAAAGGTATTTTCAGGACTGAATATACGACAACTATAAATAACTAACATCTATTCCACTTCTTAATGTATTTTAACCTAAATAGAAGAAAGAAATGTAGAAACAAATGTAAAATTTATATATGTTAAATTAAAAGTAGACTTAAATTTCAAAATATATAATGAAAAGTAATAAGATTTTAAACATAAAAGATTAGTTATTCTATTCTCAAAAGAGAAAATATCGTTTTTCAAAGTCAGTCAATTGCGCTGAGTAATGTACCACGTGGGTGTTTTGTGAATGCTGAATGTCGGGAAAACCATTTCAATTCCATTGAAACATACAACGTTTATTCGGATTATATTATTTTTACAAATCGAATTAAAAATCAATAATATTGTGATTTGTGAATGTTATTCTAAAAACAGTTCCGATCGTCACTTTGAACGCTCGCCAATAGTATGTTGCTAATAAAACTTGGAGCAGACTTGGATAAGCATAATATTTTTATCTTTTCTTGCAATACAAGCTTTATCTTGTCTGAATACTATGATGAAATAAATGTCTAGTGTAACATTTGTCTTGACGTAGCGTCGTAAAGTAAGCATAAAAAAATAATTTAAAAATTGTTATTTGCAGGTAATATTAATGTGTACACCTTTTATTTTATTTCATATTTCAGATATATTCTGATATAATTAATTAGTATAAAATATAAATAACTATTATTTGATTAAAATAAAGTGTAATTACTTATTAAAATACGTTATCAAATATAGAAATAATATTTAAAAGTAAATTTGTAGCAAGAAAAGTGTGTAACACGATAATCTTCGAAGCTGTCACTTTGTCAACGGCAGCATTTCAAACTTTGGGGAGTATTTTGTTTCAATTTAAATATACATTACACTCATTATACTGCACAATACTCATTTTATAGTGAGTGACGTCCATCCACACACTCGGGCTACGTTATTGACTCACTTTGCTTGACTAGTTGGAAGCAAAGTTGAAGACAAAAAACATTGGCCCCATACAATACCACTTACTTTATTTTACTTTACATTATATAAGCATTTAAAAATCATTTTAAAATCGTTCCCATAAGCCTTTATTGCCAAAGTGTTAGCAGTAATAGCTATTTAATAAAATTATAATATCTTAATCATATTGGTTTAAAAATAATTCATATATAATTAACTATATTAATAACTTCATTAATTCATTGTTAAATTTCTTTTATATATATTAACATTAATATAACCTTCTTTTAATTATTTTATTAACTTATCCAATTGTTTTAGTTCATTTTTATTTGTTTATTTCTTTGTTATTTATTACAACCTTTCTTTCCTTTTCTTACTTACACTAAATCCTTTCAGTTAACAATGGAAAAAGTAGTTATGACCCGCAAGACCTCTGCGAAGGAGTCGGAGTACAAATTAAAAAAGGCTTTAGAAGAACTAAGATCTTCTAAAGATTTTTGCAAAAAACTACTGCAGGAGCGAGAGGACAGTGAGGAGGAAATTAGAAACGTTGTAAAGAGAAATACTGATCTTAAAGGTCAGCTCGCTGAACTACATACCAATTACTTGGATATTGTGGCTCAGCGAGACCAGTTAAATAATATAGTGACTACGTTTGACCAGTGCAGCATTGAGCATGAGAGAGCACTAGATCGCATTTCAGAACTTGAGTCTGATTTGATACAGGCTAGAAAGTTAATTTCAGACCTGGAAACATGCAAACTAAATATAGAAAGTCAGCATACTCATAGCTTATATGAGGAACTGGTTGAATGCAAGTCACAACCTACTCAATCAGATTTAAATAATAGAAATCCAGTATTAATTGATTTAACACAGGATGATTCAAGTATTGTGCCCCCCATATACTTCTCAAGTCATAATAAATTGAAGAAGTATATTAAAGTAAACAAATTAATAAAAAAATATAATAAAATAATAAATAATAAGTTTTCAGCTAAGAAAATAAATTATCTCAAAAATGAAAACTCTAAATTAATAAAAAAAGCAAACCTTTTTAATAAGAAACTGATTGAGAGTAGGTCTATGTATGAGCGAGACACCCAAAACTTATATGAAGAAATCTCACAATTGACTCTTTCTTTACAATCAATTAATAAAAAATATGAATCCGCTCAACAGCAGATTAAGGAACACATTGAAGCCACAAGTAATTTAGTGGACTTGTGTAATTATAACTTGGAACGGTTTGAGTCTTTAACAGATAATTACTCTAATTGTAGTTGTGTGAGTAAAAAATTAGATGAAGTTGGTAAAATAAGCTCTGAGGTGTTGGGTGACTCGGCTATACATAATAAACTTAGTATTAAAGATGTAGATATTATGACAAACAGCCAAACAATTAATAAGTCCTCCGCTGTGCTCCAAAATAATTACTTTGTTTTCTCTGACCAATTAGGTCAAAGCTTTGGGTCCCTTTTAAATAATGAATTAGATAATTTATGTAATATATGCACGCCTGGAGCCAGTTACCAACATCATGTAAATAAAATGATGAGCTACAATTTGATCAAAAATAGTACTATTGTATTATTACATGGAGATGGTTTGTCCGTTAAGAAAAGTGAAATTATTAAAAATATGGAAAAATTATTAATTATAAATAGCAAAAATAATTGTAAATTTGTATTGTGCTCATTTCCATATTCATTATCTTATTCGGACAAACAGAACAAATACATATATAATCTTAATATGACATTGTACAATTTGACATACCGTCATAGCGACGCTTTTCTTTATTTTGACTTAAATAAATTTATTTATAATAGTTTTAGAATGACAAAAGGTACAATGTATCTGCCTCAGTATTATAAAAAACAAATTGCTACTTTAGTAGCATTTAATATAAAAAACTTCGTTATAAGGGATATAACGAAAAATGACATTAATCACAATAATATAACTGTGATAGAAAATAATCGTTCCACTTTAAACTGAATAATACGACAAAGCCTAAGCTATTTAATATTATCCATCAAAATATACAAGGCTTAGGTGGCAAGGAGTCGGAAGTGGAACTTTTTGTTAAAAAATTCAATATTAGTTTATTGTGCATTACAGAGCACTGGTTGTCAAAGAGCAACAATATTATAAATATCGAAAATTATAAATTGTCAAGTTCGTTCTGTAGAGAGAAAGCTATTCGCGGTGGCTCACTTATTTTAGCTCGTAGTGATGTAGTTTTTAAGTCTCGTTCAGACATAGTGGCGCTCTCTGTCGAGCGAATTATTGAGCTGTCCTGCATTGAGCTCAATGAATATATTATCTTATGCGTGTACCGACCCCCCTCTGGAGACTTTGATGAATTTGAAAATAAAATGGAGGATATTTTAACAACACTTTGTAATAAAAACAAGTCGGTGATAGTGTGCGGCGACTTCAATGTAGATATATTACAAGTAACTTCGTGTAGTGTTCGTTTATTAAATTTGTTTAAATCCTATAACCTGTTAAACGTCTTTTCGGAACCTACTCGATTAACTAGTGTTTCCGCGACTTGTATAGATAATGTGTTCTGTCACTGTAACGTATATGAAGAGAGGATAATATCGAATTTAAGTTCAGACCACTGTGGTCAACAATTTTCTCTCTTAATTAATCATGAAATTGCAAGACCCCAAAAATTCACTTGTAGACCAATAACAAAAAATAGAATGCTCACTTTTAAAAAAAATGTTGCAAAAATAGTGGTTAAAGAAAATGTAACCAATGATAATCCGAACAATTTATATAATAAAGTTTTCGATTTGTTGTTAAATGAATTTAATAATATTTTTAAGCCAAAAACGTTTACGAAATACTTTAAAATTAAATTTAGTGATTGGGCTACCGTAGGAATATATAGAAGCAGAGAAAGATTATATGATTTATATGGTGAGAGGCAATGGAATCATGATCCGGTGTTCTTAAATAGAGTCAGAAATTTCTCTAAAATATTTAAGAACGTTTGCGTACAAGCCAAGTCCATTTATATAAAAAATAAAATTTTAAATTCAGAAGATAAAATAAAGGCAACTTGGGATATTTTATCTAGCTTTACTGGAAAATCTAGGGCTCCCAATGGACCTATAAAGTTAAAAATTGATAATATGGAAATAAATAAAGAATCAAAGGTGGCGGCTGTTTTTGAGACCTTTTTTACTGAAATCCCAATAACAGTCACACGTAATTTAAATTCCTCATCATCTGTTGCAATCGCGGAATTGAACAAAAATGTTAAAGTCAATAATAAATATTTTGCTTTTAAACCTGTTTCATCAGATGAAATAGTTAACACATTTAGAACCTTAAATTCGAAGAGAACCGGTGATCTCTGGGGTATGTCAGTTAAATTGCTTAGTACTATTATAAATGATATTGCCCCTCAATTATCCCTTATTTTTAACAAATGTATCGAAACCGGTATATTTCCAGATTTGATGAAAAACAGTAAAATAGTTCCTTTGTTTAAAAGTGGCGATAGATTGGATCCCGAAAATTATAGGCCTATCTCGGTTTTACCGACCTTGAGTAAGGTCTTCGAGAAAATAATTTTAAATCAGATTTCAGAGTTTATGTATAGCAGTGGGATCATGCATAGTGAACAATATGGTTTCACCAAAGGAAAATCAACGACTGATGCGGGTGCTGCGCTTCTTAAGCACATTTACGACGCGTGGGAGAAGTCGCAGAATGCAATTGGGGTGTTTTGCGATTTGTCCAAAGCCTTTGATTGTGTGGACCATCGGACGTTACTATGCAAACTAAACCACTACGGTGTACGTAGCGCTGCGCTTGATCTTATTGCCTCTTACCTGAATCAAAGAATCCAGACAGTTTACGTAAATAATTCTAAATCGTCTGGTTCTCACCTAAAGATGGGTGTTCCACAAGGATCTATTCTGGGCCCCTTTTTGTTTTTACTTTATATTAATGACTTGCCCTTTTTTGTTAAGGGTCTGTGTGACATTGTACTCTTTGCTGATGACACCTCGCTTATTTTTAAAGTTGAGCGTGATAGGATTAATTATGACGAAGTAAACAGTACTTTGTCACGAGTCCTGCATTGGTTCGAAATTAATAATTTAGTGTTAAATGCTAAGAAAACTAAATGCGTAGAGTTTACACTTCCTAATGTAAAAAGTAAAAATTGTAACTTGCTCCTTAACAATGAAGTGTTAGAATTGATTGACTCAACAAAATTCTTAGGTTTAACATTAGATAGAAAGCTCCAGTGGAACCCCCATCTCTCAACACTCGCAGCCAAACTCAGCTCCGCCGTCTTTGCAATTAGAAAAGTTAGACAGTTAACGGACATAAATACGGCTCGACTTGTTTATTTTAGTTATTTTCACAGTATTTTATCTTACGGTATTTTATTATGGGGCAGTGCTGTCGAAATTAATTCTATATTTATTTTACAAAAAAGAGCTGTGCGGGCTATTTATAACTTAAAAGCTAGAGATTCTCTGAGAGATGTTTTTAAAGAAATAGGTATTCTTACAGTCGCTTCCCAATATATATTTAATAACATTTTATATATACGTCAAAATTTAAATAGTTATATAAAAAACAGTGACAGACACGCGATAAATACGAGAAATAAAAACAAACTCGTAACGCCAAAGTTTCGGCTTCAAAAAGTTAATAAATCCTTCATGGGTTTGAGTATACGCATATATAATAAAGTTCCACAAGATATCTTAGACCTTCCATTTCTTAGTTTTAAATCTAAAATCAAAAGTTTATTGTTAAATAAAGCTTATTATAACGTTCAAGAGTTTTTAGTGGATCGAAATATGTGGAACTTAAGTTGTTGAATCATTTGCAGGATTTATATTATATTATAATATACATCACCTATTGTTATATTTCTTTTGAAAAGAGCAACTGTTGAGTTTCTGGCCGGCTCTTCTCAACAGAGCAGCATTCCGAGCCGGTGGTAGCTTGCTTACGGACGGACTACACTGACCTTTTTTTGTATTGTAATAATTGACGATTCAAAAGTGCGTGTAAATGCCTACTTGAATAAAGATATTTTGAATTGAATTTGAATTGGATAGTGAAAATGAATTGCGTAACTGAATATATGACAACTATAGTTAGAAGTATTAAAATTGGTGTTATATTTGTCAGATTTCACTTATATATACTTAAATTTTAATTTAATATTATTAAAAAAATATTGGATGTTTTAATATTCATCATTTTTTTTACAATAAAATGTTGAACAAAGAAAGGTACCAGCTTTTAAACTTAAAATGTTGTATTAGATATTGTTAAACGTGCCGATACAATGTATAAACACTTACTGAAATAATTCGGCATTTATTTAACATAATGACTTCACAAATGTTAATATTAAACATATTATTTAATTCAAGATTCACTTGTCCATAATAATATTCATTGGTTTAACAGACGTTTAAAATTAACAGTTTCAATTCATAGAGTTATTGATGAAAATACACTTCAGTTGATTATTACTTCTGACAAACACAAATAATGAGATTGAAATAATGAGACGAATATTAAATATAAATTGAGTCTTCAAAGTTATCTTGTAATTACCTAAACGTTAAATTTTATGAATTGAAACCTTATTTTAATATAAATATTTTAAAATAACGTTATTGATATTAACCAAACATCTTCTTTCCGAACTTGGTAGTTAGATGTTGTGATATTTAGTATTTTTTTATATTAGATGGTTATATTACTATGTTTCTTGTAAATTATAAAATCCAAAGTTATTGAAACTGCTCGAGTTGAGGCGGGACTGGAAAACGTTAAAGGTGTGATATGTTTCCATTTATTATTTTGTTTATTCGAATATATATATATGTTCATGTCTACACAAACTGTAACAGGCCGTTTTATGTTGTTGTTATGAATAAAAAAACTGTCATTTTTTTTCTTATCTTTATAGTATGTCACTAATGAGTCAGTAATTAATTCACCATTTATACCAATTTTAGTTATAATAATTAGTACTAGTAGTCGTAATAAATAGTACTAGAGTAACGTTTTATTTTTGTATATATTTTATTACAACACTATATGTATATAATATATAAATTACCATTCAATTATATAATTTATTAGTATGCGATAGATTAATCTTAATTTAATTCAATATATTTATTTACCTTCACGCCATATCCCTTACGGGGTAGCCACAGACGACGGAGCGCCAAACGCTACGGTCCCTGCATACCTCTTTCGCCTCGGCCACAGACATCAACCTCTTCATATATGCCCTCCGGGGGTCCTCATGCTTTTTACGTGACCTTCCTCCAGTATCATAGATACTGTGTTTTCGAAGGTCAGTCGAGGCCTCCCCCTGTCTCTCTTACCGCATACTTTTCCTATATAAATCTTTTTTACCATTCTTTCATCACTCATTCGTTCGACGTGCCCAAACCACCAGAGTACGTTCTTCTTCATTCTCACCGTGACATCTTCGCTAGTGCCTGCCATTCTGTGGATCTCTTCATTGCGGATTCGATCAGCTAGACTGATTCCACATATTCTGCGAAGAGATCGCATCTCCACAGCATTCATCTTTCTTACATTCTTCTTCCGTGTTACCCACGTTTGGCTGCCGTATAACAGCGTCGGTAGCAAAACCGCATTGTGTACAGCCAAACGTGCACCTATGCTGACGTTTTGCCGTCTCAACAATGCAGCCAGGGCACCGTTGACTCTGTTACCGGCAGCAATACGCCTTTCCACATCCATTTCGTATCTTCCGTCTCTGCTAAACATACTTCACAAATATACCACTTCATTCACTTGTTCTATTATCTTACCATTCACGTTGACCTTACATTCTGTTCTTTCTTCATTTCTTTCAAATATCAAAACCTTCGTCTTATCTGCATTATTTTCACACCCATCTTTCAGAGTGGTGACCAATGCCTGCAGATCGCATTCTGATGATGCAATGAGCACTGTATCATCTGCGTATAGCAAGCAATTGACTTTAAGGTCACCTACTTTCACTCCCATGTCACTGTCTTTCACGCCTTGGAGACAACTATCCAAATACAAATTGAACAACCAAGCTGACATAGCGCAACCTTGCTTAACACCCGATTGGTTGTCAAACCAAGGCGACATGTCAGCTTCTACTCGCACACGGGCTGAGTGATCTCTGTAAAGAGACTTTACAGCCCGTAGCAAGGGTCCGTTCACGTTGTATCGGGGTAGTATCTCCCATAATTCTTTCTCACAACCCTGTCAAACGCCTTTTCAATATATTTTTATTTATATCTTAATATCTTAATTAATAAGTACGAAATAAATTTATTTGTTGTATAAATTTTCATTAATCTCTGTTACAATTATTTCTTCCCTATTGAGTTTCCACTTCGTTGCAACTTTGCAAGAAGTTTATTAAACTGACAAAGTACCCGAACATTTACCTTAAGGTACGAATGATTTGTTAAATCGTGCAGGGGAGAATTAATGGACTAAAAAAAGGAAACGGTGATGAAATAATAAGGCCAGTGTTTATCTTTTTGACTGAGAGAGAGAGGGAAATAGAAGTGGATGCTTGGTAGAATTAAAACAGTTTAATTAAAATAAATGTAGTCTGTGGTTAGGTCAAATTTTATTAAATAAAATTCTTCATCCTGGAAATTTATGATATTATGTATGATAGACACATGTGTGTGTGTGTGTGTGTGTATGTGAGCTTGTTATAATTAATGTTTTGATTTTTAATTAATATGAAGTATTTTTAGATACATTAATTTATTATTATTGTGTATTATATATTACTAAGTGTAACTGTTATTTTTTATTTTGTGTCAGTGCCATTCTGTTAGTTAGTGCGGTACTTATAAATTATATTATCACATATATGTTATATATTTAATATACTTGGTATTACCAAATTTCAAATGAAAAAATATTGTTATCATAGTTCCACCTAAAAAGTGATTTATTTTAAATATAGGCGACATTTTATAAACGAATAGATTTTATCAGAAAACCAAGAATTTGTTAAAACTGACGCAAAAAAATTTCAAAGAAAACTTGAAAAACTAGGAGAGAGGTTCGCAGATAAATAAAATACTCTTCAAGTCTGTCTGTCGTTGCCTCTCCTATGGGATTAGAGCTGTGTTGGTGTATTGGCCGGGTAAATTAAAAGTATAGAAAAATACTCTTAACTATAGTTCCTTAAAACTATCTTTAAAAAATTAATTAATAATAATAATAAGTTTTTAGTTCAAATGATCAATCCATATACAAATTGTGCGTTAGTAACAATAACATAAATAAAAATAGGTTTAGTAACACTTAAATAAGATTAAATTAAAAATTAAAAATTTGCGGCTTCCGGCAAGACTTATGTACTAAAGATGCGGGTTAGCAACAGGAGCAAGGAGCAGTACCCAGCGATAAATCAATGGGGAATGCCAACGGCCAACGCGCCAGGAATTATTTACTGCAAAAATGGAAATAAAAAAATATATATGAAAAATTATTTTGTGAAAACATATCTTGTTGGTATACAAACTGTCAAACATTGGAACTAATTTAGTTAATCGAAGTTATGTAAACATTGAATTGGTATATGAAAATGTTCCAAATTCATTTTGTTTGATGAAAACACTTTACATTATTAGTTCTATTTCGTAATATAAATGTTTGTTTCAAAACAATTTAAATTTGATTATCTTCATATATACGTAATAAGAAAAAGTTGTATTGTTAATAAGTTGTATTAGTATGTAGTATGTTCATAAGTTTACATTTCCAGTCTTTACGTTTATCCTTCAAAATAGTTCTTTTTTTTTTACTAATACTATTTTTAAAATATTTTTTTATTATTATTCTCGTTGATTGAAGCTACTGATATAATTGACGTCATTGCTTTGGAATAATTATCGGATTTCCTATATTAACTGTTCAACTTTTGTCAGCGATTTCAGATAACTTGTGTTAACGCTGACCAGTAAACATTTTTTTTTCTGCAGAAATTTGAGATAATTTGTATAAGAGAAATTCTGCAGTAAAGGATCATAACAAACTACCACAATTCTAAACTCGCGGAACTTAGTAGCGAGGAATTACCAACAGCAAACAACTAAATAGTGAATTATTAGGATAACTTTGTTATTTTTTCGGATCGCGTGTTTCGATACTTGTATAATAAAAAAAAACAGCGCTCACAATAATACAGGCATAGTGTACTTATACCTTTATAACAATATAACTGTAATGGAGTGGGATTTATTTTGTTTAAGCCTTAATAAGAGGAACATTTCAGTGTCCATTGTTCAAACATGAATCTATCTTTATATATATTGTTATTCCTTAATTTCTGAACTCCTAATTTTTATTTTTATTGGACTTCAACTGAAACTTGAGTTAGATTTAAATTATGCAACAACAAGAACTAGTTTAAAATTTGTTCAGTTATATTTAAGCATTTAATATAATCACAGGAAGGACAAGGTTTAAAAATAGTATCATTTTAGAAACACAGACTTTTCTCGTAACATAGCAAAAGTATAGATTTTGACTCTTCACGTGGTTCTTTAATTTGTTGTGTTATGATAACTTTATATTGTTTTATTACTTTAATTTAAGATAATTGGAATACAATATTTTTGTATTACGATTATATAAACATTTTAAATTCTTGGAATTTAAAATCATTTCCAGAGTCGTGTTTTAAATTATTATAATTACATCACTTAATGTTTGATATTAATGTCACCCCATTATTATAATATAGCTCATTATATCGTATGGACGAGATTCAGTTGAAAAAGAAATATTTATAAGTTCTATTTTGCAAGAAAGAGATAAAAATATTTTATTCAGCAAAGTGCTGGATCACCAGTTCTAGTAGATGGTCTTTTGGCAGAATTTCAAAATGGCCAGTTACAATATGACAACAATCATAGAACCACAACTGCTTATGCATGAATTTTATAACAGGTTTCAGTTTTAAAAATATTACAGTATAGCGAAGAACTTCTTTCACATCGATTTTGAATTTGGAATAACAAATACTATTTACATTGTCAATTTTATAATTATATATAAAATATAGGATAATGGAGAAACATTGTACTTTGAAAAAAACACAAAGTAAGTTCGCGATATATACGGACCCCGGAGAAGTGTATGTTATTAGTTAAGCTTTGGTTTACGAAACAATATAATTTGTGTAATTTTGTATAAACACTTTACTTTAACAAATACTTTAGATATTGCAATTGAAATAGTTTGTGGATGTAACTTTTTTATATCCTTATTTTACTTTTATATTAAACTAAAAATAAAAGATTACGTAAGAAAAGTTCGAGGGAATAGATAAGATTTAAGCTATTAATTAATCCCTAGGATTTTAGCCCAAAGCAGAGTGTTACGTTTTTAGGTAGATTCCTTAGACGAATCTACCTATTGCAATCGATGCGATGTCGAGACCCAGACCCCAGAGTAGGGGCGCTACGCCGTTTATGAAGTGGAGATTGAGAATCCGTCGAAAAAAAAAAAAATATATATATATATATATATATATATATATATATATATATGTATATGATCCATAGGTCGATAGGATAAATTAGTAGGACAAACGTAGCATCTCGTTTTTTTTTGGAAAAAGTGAAAGGGGGGGCTGGGTAGGGGGGGGGTGAAAGTGCAAACCTTTGGGACACGCTACAGGTTGCAAATCTTGATGGAAGATTTTAAAACTCGGTATACACCTCGGTATACACATTCTTAAGGACATTAAGGTTAAGTTCTTGAACGGGGGAAATCGGTCGGGGGGTTGGTGTAGTGGTAACTTTTTTGTCTGAATAGTTTTTTGATCCGACTCTCCTTTTATGAGATAGGGGTGGGAGGCGGCTCCCCCCTCACCCAATATATGCAGAGTGACCCGTCATAAGACTCATAAGAGTAATGAGCAGTAAAATACTGCTGGCTAGTTTTTCTTTGTCGATCCGACCTCCCCCCCCCCCACAACTAAATTAATCATTCAATCTTAAGAAAATTAACTATACCATCTTTTATCATACATTACATGTTTATCGCATTCTCGGTTTCATTGTTACCTTCGCATATTGCATATCGAGAATCGCGTGACGGGAATTTACCTAACACGATCGACCCTGTCGAACGAGGTATTTTATTTCGAAATATATTGCGGGTAGTTTATGTCTAGTATTTTATATTTTGACGATTCGGTAGACGATAAATAGATATAGTAAAATAGAATTTCATTGTTTATAAAATTGACGAAAATCATTCCTTCAGTTATTTCGTATGTTCGTCCGCGGGCATATCTTAAGTGCTTACAGATCGATAAACATAATTATTATTCAATTCATATTTTATACATATAAAAAAAATACTTTTATTTCAGTATAAGAAATAACTGAGTTGTAATAGCAAAATATTAAATATTTATGTTTACTTAAGGCAGCATACAACTAATAAATACTACCTGATAATGAAGTTAAAGAAATTGAAAACAAATTGAGAAAAGCCAAAAGTTTTATGTAATAAAGCCTAGGATCTAAAAAATTTTTTTATAAATATACCTAACTCTCGTAGCTTACTAATCTTGTTCTACTATAAATAATCTTAGGTTTAATTTATAACTGGTAGTTGAATTATGTTCCAGATACGTGTGGAGGGAAAAGTTTACAATTTATTAACTTAGTAATTGTTAACAAACCAGTCTTCGTTTTGCAATTATGTGCTTGTTGCAGTGCGAGAGACGCCTTCAAAGGAATAAATTTAAGTTTACTTCACTTTGTACTATAATAGATGATTAATGTTCTAGAAAAAACTTAGAGTCTCAAAAGTATTTTAAAATATTATTCAGAATTTGTAAATAATAATAAGTATCCAATTGTTGTCTCACTATTAACTGTGCTGTTTATAAAATGATAAATATTAGTTATCACAATTTTTCTGGGTTCTAATTCTCAAGAATCGAGAACCTAAAAACTTGGAACTCGACAATTTCGTTTCGTTTCGTTTATACCACATGTTTTGTGTATTTTTTGTTAATTTTTTCTCAGCAATGCATTTATTATGAACTTCATAATCAAATAAATAATACATTATTTTCAGAAGAACTTTAATTTATTAGATATAGAATTAGCTATTTCATGGTTCAATGCAACCTCTTAGTATCACAGTGAATGCCTTTGATTAGAGTCAGAGCGAATCTACATACCATTTGCCGTTCCCGTTATGTACAGTACGTACTATAGGAGAAGAGGTGTTTATTATTGAAATTTATAATACGGAGATTAATACAGTTTTTTTAAAGAAATTCATAAGCTTTAATCTAAATTCATATATATATATATATATATATATATATATATATATATATAAACAGTGTAAATTTAAATCCGTAAAGTTAAAAATCAGAAGTGGATAATACTTTGTTTATAATAATTGGCATTTGATTAAAGCAAAATGAATTAATTTATCATTACCTACCTATACGATGTTACTGAGGTCGTTCAAATATACAGTACTGAAGAGTAAAAGGCTGTTAAAGGTTACTTATATATACCTAACATTCGAAAATAATTAAAAAAATCTTCCATTTTTGCCAAATAGCTACAAATCCCGGGGAGCAAAGCGCTTGTCTCACTTCCGACACTACCGGGGGTTGGTGTGATGGTGTGTCTATGAAATACATCACATGTTGTTCACGATTCGTTCACTACATTCTAGACATGGGGTTCCATTCACATTGTTGAAATTAATATTAACCTATTATATAGATTACAAATGCAGACTGAAATAAATAAATTATGATACTAAGAAATGTTAAATTCATTATGAAATCAATAGTAATTTCCTGTCTTATTTGTGAAAGTAAGTTAAGAATTTCTGAAAAAAAAAAACGTAACCGGAGCGAGTCAGCTAGTTGAAATCATTAAGATCATTAAATGTAATTCTAGCTACACACACTTGATATATAAATGATATGAAGGGACACCATAATTTAAACAACATGTAAAGCCGATTATGTCCTGTGTTTTGCGGGCATTATATTAATCCCTTTTTTTTGGAAAGCGGTTTCGTAAATATGTGCAGGCACGTACGACATTCTATGATTCTTTAAAATTTTTGCTTCTTCTCTCGTAATATCTATGAAAGGGGGAATTTCTGCTTTTACGGTTATCATTTTAAAATATATCTTTTCCTGCTTGTAAAATGGAAATTGAATTGCGAGTACCGATGATTGAGTGTTGGTAAAGAGGAAATAATGGCGTCACGGGGTGGCAAGAGCAAATCAATATGTCATTGATTTAAATAATATATATTAATAACATCACCATAAAAGTTATATTTCTTGATAATGGTATCGCCATTTAGAATTTGGAATATTACTAACTTGTGTCCAATATTATGAACAAGTCACCAACAAATTAATGTCAGGTCGATGTTTTGTAATTTCAATTAAATGAATAATACTTTATTATAGAAGGGGCAAACTGTTGTTCGGTATGAGCTTAAACTTTATATATATCTGTAACTGTGTATATAACAATTACAATAAATTGAGGGATGAGACCGAAATTCTAAGCAAGATTTATTATTCTTATTTGTTTTCGAAACAACTAAATATATCTTCAAAATAATGAAAATATTAGTAATTTAGTAATAAAAAACATTTTACTATTTCCTTTATTATGTATAATATTAAGATAATTACACCTCCTTGCCACCCAGGGTTTACAAAAAATAACACTACTTTGCAACACAATGTATATTGGCCGACTGACTGACACTAATTCAAATAATATTCATGATATTACTTATAAGCTAACCCACTATTACAATATAAAACATTTTAATTACGAATATAACAATAGCTCTTTTTACAGACTCTGTTAAATAACTAATTCTAAATTTTAATAAATGATGCACCAAGAATATTCTAATTATTCCACATAATTCAATCGCCATCCACATACGAGTATCTTGTTTTCGCGTTAATTTTATTCTAAATATTTTACATTTATAGAGGATTGTAAACTGAAAACTACTTGAAGCCAACGGAAATCACCTTCCTTACCTCACCTACGTTACTAATTAGACCTTGCTCAGACCACACTGGGGTTTCATTTTTTATGGCTTCTCGCGGCACACGTCCAACGAAAGCAAATTAATTTCCAAAGATGGTAACACCGTCCTTGAATAAATTTTACATTTATTCACAATACTGCCGCAACTCACTGCTAATTAAAGGAAAGGAAAGGAAACATAATTTTAATCACCGTTGAGTATTCTTTCCGAAAACGGTTCATTAGTTGTGTTGTTTTGTGCTAGTTTGAAATAAATATTTATAAATTATATTTTGATTTAATTTAAATTAATTCTATACTTTACAATATGAAAAATTTGAAGAGATATAATTTAGTTTAGTTTATAATTGACCCATGGGATTAAATAAAAGTTAATATTTTAGTAATAGAAGTTAATATTTTACTACATTAATATATTATGAGAAATATTATTATGTATCTCATAATATGGTAATTTAGGCAACTATCACTTGTATTATAGCATCAATACACAAACTTTTTCAAGACATCTCAAGTAACATTTTTTTTATTAAAATATAATACATGGAACTACAACAAATAAGAAGCAATTTTTAATAAAAATATTTTCTGGTCTATAACTTAACTTCAAGTCTATAGAATGTAACTTCCAATGTTGTTTGATTGAGCGGCGAAAATTGTCTTTGAAAATAAGTAGTGATCGTATTGCGGTGGGGGCCCGAACTCTGTCCCTGACAGTTAGTAGGCCCTATGTGACCGCCCGATAAACCTTACTGATTTTTAATTATTGTAATTCCGTTACGCGTTAGTTAGTAACTGTTGTAACAATTGATAAGATTATTATTAATATTTTATGTTTAATCTTACTAATTCTTTTGTTCCGTGTGTGTGTTAACTGTAAATAAATTTTATTATTATGTTTGAATTTTCTTCCTGATGTCTGAGCAAAACCCGACAAGTTCAATTTTATCAATTGCCATCACCGATATCATAATTTATATATCAAGATAAGACTTTATTTACAGGGTTTTATATTTAATGGTACTAAAAAATGTTAAAAGGTTAAAAGTTATACATTCATCGGAACATAAAAAAACGGCCAATTCCAAACCTTCCTGATTAACCTTCCTGATTGGTTTGAGGTTTTATAGTTACAACTCAATCAACTATTTTGATATCTTCTTTAGTTTAATCATTTTTCCAGAAGTTTGCAATATGTAAAGAATATTTATAATCTACGAAACAAAGATCCTGTCCTATACAAACTGATACTAAGTATCATAAAACGCAGACAAGGTCGTTTCTGGCTACTACCATGATAAGCAGATGAAAGTGATGAAAATACGTAGATACTTTATTTACACTGTCTCTCGTAGTTCTTGTTAATACGTTCATTTTTTATATATTTAAATCTATTTACACAAGTCAGTTATCCATTTTTTTAATTAACATATTATTATTTGTTACATTTTATGAAGTTTATTAATAAATTTACGTTATAATTTTATAAATATGTTATTGATAAATAAAACATCATTCGCAACAGTGTTCTGAATAACTATAAATATCTTGTTAAAGTAGTTAACATATAAACCATATCTCAGTACTAAACTCCGTATAAAAGCTGAGTTTGTTCGCTTGTTTTATTTTGAAAGAAAAAGTTTGATATGGGCGAGGAAATGCGGGTAAAACTATCGAACTCGCACATTACTGAGAAGTTACTGAAGTAGTACTTAGTAGCGTTTGGCTTCTGAAGACTTGTTTATTGTGGGGTGAGGGAATTCATTTCTTCATCAAATATTTCTTATTCTATATATTTATGAGTTACAAAAATACATATTTTACATAAGAAAACTTATATAACGTTTACAATTATAATTGCAATATCTGTAGACTAATAGCTATATATTATATATAAAGAAAATTCTGACTGAGTCTTCAATACATACAACACAATCTAAACCGCTGGATTGAATTACTTAAAAATGTTGACTTTTACTTTTATTGAGATAGGGTCTCTGAATTGTTAGCAAATATTATACCATTATAATTTTTTTGCTAAATAAAACTCAAATGAGTTTACACTCAAAAATATAACTTTGCATTACTATCAAAATAATTCGCAAATATTACGAAGATTTTATTAACAACAAACGTACAAAATACGACACAACACAACAACAACACTTTACCAGAAAAAATATTTCAGGGTCATCCAATGGAAACTAACTGTTTTGAGTTTTACCGTTAGTTTCTATCAAAGAATACAAATTCAATTGGGATTTGAGAAATATTCAATGTAACTATTGGAAGCTTCATTCAGTGGGTATGGCCAGTTGAATGCAGCATCCTATTATTATTAGATTTTTTTTTATGTTTTACGTACAAATGCAAACGCTTTTAGTCTACTGTCGTGTTATCGTTCAATTGTTTAATCAAATGATCTTTAAATGTTGCTTCCAATAGATATGTATTTTTTCAATTAATTTCACCTTGTATACGAATAAAGAACAGACAGATATTCGCATTCAGTTCTTAAATATATAAAATAAATTAACAACAAGCATAATGTAGTAATGTGGTGGTATATGTAGTTAAAGATAATACCTATAATAAATAGATATCCCCGTTATATTGTAATGTGCCCCGTTATATTGTATAGAGTGTGGTTCATCATTTCATGCTTCTACAAATACATTTTATTCTGTAATATTCGAGACGAAAAATAAAATGGCGGCTGAGAAATCTATATGAATCTATGTGGCCTTGAATTTCTAAGTGCGTGCTGAAGCTCAATTTCAAGCCTTAGAAACCTTTATTATGAATAATTTTAAATTTATGATCAGAAAAACTTATAATTACGGCAATATTTTTTAGAAAATATGAGTTACATAATTTACAAGCTAGCATTATGAGATGGGAAAGAGATTTTGTTTTGTATTTAAAAACCCGACCATCTCGGCTTCAATGTCAGAGAAGAAAACTAAACACTTTATTACTTTTTAAATTATGTTAAATAATACAATCTATGTAAATTATTTCATAAATAAGTATATATTATTTGATTTCTGTATTTATAGAAACTGACGGAATAGCTTTAAGTATGAATACAATAGCACTTTTAAGGTTTTAAGATGTTTGAAAGAATGTGCGTCTCTTATGTTTGAGTAAATGGCTTTAGTCATTCATAATGCAATAAAAAAAAATTATAATAACATTCTCTCTTTTCTAATATTCTGCACTAATGTTTTTATTATATAATACTTCCTTTTTCTATACTTAAATACTGATGCGGTTATAATGGTTGTAGCTACACACATATAAGGACAGTAGACTTAGACTTAGTAACATAAACATTATTGTAGGTCAGTTTTAAAATTGTGGTGTTAGTGATGACAAAATATTTATTGTTTTTGTATTATTATAACTTTCAATACTTTGTTATAGTTATTTAGATATATGTTTTCTATATAATATATAAAATAAGACAATGTGACTTATTGACCTCCAGAATCCAGAAACTAAAAATTTATGTGGAATTCCACAGCAGAGAGATAGTCAATAAAACCCAATGGGTAATCTCCCCATCAGGTTAAGGCAACGGGATCGCTTTCACACTTAACGGAAATATATATAACTTAGTAGATACCTGGAGATTCGATACGTTAAGAAATGTATCTATTACATATCCTACTTTATGCATTTAACAGAGTTCGTTGTATTTTAATTATTAAGAATATTGTAAATATAATAATAAATAAGAGCATTTTTAAATTAAATTGTATTTACAAGCATAATTTAAGTTTGTATACAAATAATAAATGTAAGTAAACTTTGTTTATATATGTGATTAATTAGTAGTTGTAATTTTCAAAATTATTTAATAGATACAGCCTGAAAAATTAATCACAATCAGGACAGGCAGGACGATCTTGTTGTAAGAAAAAAGTAATTTTTAATTATTTTATTTTTATCTTATTTAAGACCGAATTTAATTTTACAAATGTAAATTAGTATGTATTCCAGGAAAGACATTTTTACGTTTCTCTAAAGTCTGATATTAAAATCCTTATTAACAGTTTAATTAGTAGCCCGGAGCTCTTGAAAGATGCATAAACCGGTTATAAAGCGTGCGCCATTATGAGTGTCACTAAGTAATAAACAAGTTGCTTTTTTATAATTTTTATGTAATAGAATAGGTGAAATTTATTTAAAGTAACTTAACTGTAACCAATTATTACTAGTGATGTTCTCTTCTGTGACTGTAAGCAATTTCCGCTCACCCAGTTTATACGATTCATCGTAATACATGTATTCGGTAAGGGTTAACCCGCTAGTGATGTACTGCTGCGTGAAATATATCGATATGGTCCCATTTACGATATCATGCTCTATACCTATCGACATTTGATGGGAACTGGGAAAGATTAGAGAAGTTTGGAGTCTGAATGACACCTACGGCCCCATTTAACCTCCCTCCACTAATTTAAGGGCCCTGGTTATCTCTTATATCTCGTTCGTTCGTTAATTAATAATAAATATGTTATATATAATACATATGTTCGTTAATTAATTATAAATATGTTTCTTATATAGTGCCTTCTATATTATATAGACGTTAAATATATGAATACTTTAAAGAAGTCATAAAAAAAAATCAGTTCACATATCGATATCATCTATCACCTTACAAAAATGTTGAACGTAACGATATCTGAACGTAGGAGGAATGATTTGGCAGATTCACGGTCGCTCGGTCGGTCTTATATATAATTTCAATATTTTCAAAAAACTCTCAAGATACTAAAAGCTTAAAGCATTAGTCTCAAACAAATTTTATATTTATATTGATATAAGCAACATGACAGTGTTCTGCACATGTTGTTTCATTTTAATAAAATGGTTTGTTTTAGAGAATAATAAGATAGCACATCGTTCAATAAGTTCCGGGACTAGCGTAGAGATGGCGCTAATAATGCCATTTATATATCAAGGTTCGGAGGTATCAACCTTCAGATAAAATGTGTCAAAATTTTATGTAATTCGAAACACCACCAAGAAAACTATAGTGGTTAAAGTGACGCTACCTTTGCAATCGTGAAAAAATGGACCAAAATGAGTTTCGTGTGTTGATAAAACATTGTTTTCTAATGGGAAAAAACACTGTTCAGCAGCAATGGCTTGAAAAACGTTATCCGGACTCTACTTCGTCGAAAACAACCATTTGTCGGTTGTATGCTGACTTCAAACGCGGTCGTGCTGATACAAATGATGTGGAATATTCGGGTCGGCCGCAAAAGGAAAGTGCGCGAGATAGCTAAGAACATATCAACTGGTAGTGCATTTACTATTTTGCACCAAAAGTTGGCTATGAAAAAGGTTTTTCCAAATGGGTGCAGCATTTGCTAACAATGGAACAAAAGCAACAACGTATCAATGATTCGGAGAGCTGTTTTGCATCGATATGTGACAGTGGACGAAACATGGATTTACCATTTCACTCCGGAGGCAAGTCGGCAGTCAGCTGAATAGCGTACGACCGGTAAAAGCCACCCGAAGCGTCCAAAAACACAACAGTCGGTCGGCAAAGTGATGGCATCCGTATTCTGGGATGCGAATGGTATAATTTTCATTGACTACCTCGAAAAAGGAAAAAACATCAATGGCGATTACTACATGGTGTTATTTGATCGTTTGAAGGCCGAAATAATGCCTACTCATGAAGAAGAAGAAAGTCATCTTTCATCAAGACAACGCACCATGCCACAAGTCAATCAAAACGTTGACCAAATTCAACGAATTAGGCTTCCAACTGCTTCCTCATCCTCCGTACTCACCGGATCTGGCCCCCAGCGACTCCTGGCTCTTTGTGGATCTCAAAAAGATGCTCCAGGGAAAAAGATTTGGCTCGAATGGGGAGGTGATCGCTGCTACTGAGGCTCATTTTGAGACAAAAGACAAATTGTTCTACAAACATGGCATTTAAAAGTTAGAGAAGCGTTGGAATGATTGTATTAAACTTGAAGGAGATTATGTTGATGAATAATAAAAAAAATTGCCGATAAAATGTTGTTTTCATAGTTAGTCCCGGGACTTATTGAACGATGTGTTAAACCTATTCTTCCGAATAATACTGGATCCAACATTTACAAAAGTGATTTTAGGAACATTGAAAAATAACGTATTATTTACGTTAGAACTTTAAAATATTTTCATTCCTAAGGAATGTTATTTAGAAGATAGTAACAAATATTCTAGTGTCTGGAGAGCTTTACTGAATCCTAGAAACTTGGCTCATAGTTAGTCGTGAAATGCCAAGAGTTAAGTATAACTCTTGGCATTATACTATTCTGAAGGAGAGGTGGTAACCTCACAAAAAAAATCAATATCAACCTTGAAGGAGTATAAAATAAATAACTTAGATGTTGCACTTTCTAAAGACTAAGAATTGTTTGACCAAAGGAAATATGGTATCTTTTTTATTTCAATACTAATTTGTACAAAATTTGTACACAACTACAACATGTTTTTTTTTTGCCTTAAACTTAAAATTATTACAATCCTATTGAAAGTAGTTTTATTTAGTAAATAATGTCTTTTGAATATTCTTGCAGACAACATTTTGGCAAATAACCTAAATTAAAAACAAATCAAACATTACTGAATCCAAAATTTCTTGGCGCTTGATTTCTGAACCTAGATAAAAAGTTTCGGTGCCAAGATTTTCATGCATTTTGTGACAGCATGGCTTAAATAACACTAATATAATATAATAACAATTATAGTATAATGTGATTTAGGTATCATATTAGAAAATGTACTTTTAATTGATTTATAGCATGTTTTAATTTTTGACAGAATAATCAAGTTCTCTTTAATTTGTAAATGAATTAAAAATACAGCAATTGAATTTAAATTGTCACTTTGTTATTTTAAAGAGAATAGTTAGATAAAAAAAACACTATATATTTTAATAAAATACAGTAAAATATGTAACGTCCATATAAACTTATGTAGAAGTAGATGATGTAGAAATTGTAAACATAACATTACTTACAATACCAAATAAAACAATAATAGACTTACGTGATGTTCTTGTGTGGGGCGTACGTAATTTGTATATTAATTGTAAATATAATGTATACACTATAGACATCTTTAATAAAATAATTCATTTATATGTTTATTTTGTAATAATACTGCTTTTAAACTGAAACTGTTAACGTTTTTGTACAAATAAAACTGAAAAATAATGAAAATTCTGTTAAATATTCGACAAAAAGGGTGAATTATTTTAAATATTATAATTATAGAAAAAAAAAGAAATTAAATTTTGTAACGTACTAACAACATATATTTTGATATTTGAAGTTTATGTATAACAAAAAGCAAAATCATAAAAATAGCAGTTTAGACTATAACATATGAATGTATCATATGCTCGGGAAATCTGTACGCAGTAGCGTTAGCACATAAGCATCATAAATTCCGTGTGATCTAATGTATTAAAGTAAATAAACTGTTGTACTTTCCGTTTATCGAAATAATTAAACCAATGCTCTAAATCATCTCATTATTAATACCCTTATGTTGATAAGCTCATGTATTATTATTTTCCAATAATGATATCATAAATCAGATGAGATTAAACAAGTCCTAGCGTCGACAGGTGCGTCGTAATGCGATGCGATGATTTGTTATGGTTGAAATTAAGATAATTTATGATGGTTTTTTTAACCATCATAAATTATCTTAATTTTTTTTTTATTAATTTTTATAGTTTCTAAAGTCTAATTTGTTATATTATTGATCGACACGTTTGTTGTAGATAGATCGTTTATAGAATACTTCCATACCTTGTGAACTGCATTAAAATAATAGCAGGTATAAATAATAAATTATTTCTGGACTTAAACCCATAATAGCTATTTTTGAGTTGACGCAAATAATACAAACATAATCCTTATATCTGAATTAAGAGACTAAATAAATTTTGAATAGATATTTAGAATTTGGAATTTAATATAATTATAGATTCTTTGTATCGGGCTCGTGTACGTCGAGCACCACCTTAAATTATTATTAAAATTTTTGTTTATACGGTATGTATAAGGGGTTTACGTTGTCACTTTGGCTTGGGAACTCCAGTAGTTGGATTTTTGCGAGTTTCACAGTCACTTACACGCTTCGATTTGTGCTTAGGATATTCGTTTTAACATATTATTATTATTATATTAGTTACTAAAATATGAGAGCATTTTTCGGAGAAAGAAAGTATTGCTTTTCATCATTGCTTTCATTTATCATTAGTTTATTATGTACGAAGGAAAACTTCCTTGAAACATACTTTTTTTTCTATTGCATACTACTCGTATACTAAACAAACTGACTGAGAGCTGCGATATGAAAATGCCATCAATACTTTGCATTGCAAAAACAAACAGATGGATATTTTGCATTATGTTATTATTTAATTTGTATAATACAGATGGTTCTTTAATGAAATTACTGTTATAATACCATTCCTACCAACTGAGTACCACTCAATTTAAGAACTTAGTTATATGTTATTTGAGAACTTAGTTGTATATACTCGTAACTCGGGAAGCTCAATAAATAATAACATTTAGATATTTGCAAGTCTTACTTTAAAATAGTGGGCATTAACGACGTAAGTTTAATAATCAGGTAAAATAATTTTTACTCTAAGATCTAAATAACCTCAAAGCTCTTTTAAAGAAATAACAATTGTTGTACGGAAAAAGTATATGTAAGTTCAACTTTTAAATGTTTCCTTGTTTAGTAAAAATTGAAATTGAGATTTTTTTATATTCGATAACACATTCATAGAATATAAACAAAATAATATAGATTTTAGGGAAGTATTGGATGCTGGCAGACTTTTTCAAAAATATACCAAATGTGGACGCTGTGCCTTTTCTGGGTTCTGTCAGTAGTTGTAACACCTTTTTGTCGTCGACTCGAACATGGTTGTTTTTTTTACCTGAACAACAGACAGATATATTTACATTTTAATATCTTCTGATAGGAGATATCTTTTTAGCTCCTTGGAAATCCTTAATAATTCAATACTTATTTTTATTCTTTCTTTTGAAAAATAAATTTATGTATATAATATATATCAAAACAATATAAAGCAATACTTAAAACAATATTACTAAATTTAACATTTTTTATTCATAACATATTATTAAGTTACTCCTTTTTCCTCTAATGTGTTCATTAATTTTAAGTGCGCTTCGTATAAGTCTTGGAGTCATAAATCCTGCATGTAAATAAAATAATTTATCAAGCATTTACATTTGTATCGTGAGTTGTCGCGGTAAGAAACTTTACTTAAAATATTGAGACTTCATACAACAAATTAGGGCAGCAAACCAAAATAGCCACGAGCTATTTAATCAATGTATATTAGTCTATTGAATCGTCAACTTACTGCGGAGTTTTGCTTAAATCACAAACAACAAACAAGCATGTCATGTGGATGAATGCGTTTCAAGTTAAATAGAGTTTGATCACGGTAACTTAAACTTAACAAATTCTCTTAAGAAATGTCAGTACTTACAATACTGGAAAATAAATAGTTTATATTATTTTCAGTATATCAATTATATATTTAATTACAGCAGCTGTCCTACAGTTGTACGTAATGATTGATGGTCGATTGTGCTCGGCTCGGTTGCAGCTTGTCGTTACAGGGTCCTTTGTTCTCTTACAAGGTTTTCATTCACACAATAGAATTTATAAATAAAGAGAAGTAGCATGAATAAACTGAAAAATTTTGTTCATTAATGAAATAATAGATAGAACATGTACATATTAGGCATTTCAATTCGAGTTGGCGAGTGGCGAGTCAATTTACACTATACAAGATCTAATATATTAATAAATTTGTTGTGAAAAATGTTAATACTTACCATCGAACAATTTATTTAAAATAAGTGTTATTTTATTTTTAATATAAAACAACACAGGACAGAAACATTCACCTATTATAGTATAAAGAATATAAATGTACCACTATTCCCGCTTAAGAATAACCATTACAAAAAACAGATTTGACGTCAACTAGCGCTTTGTAGTGCGGCGCAACTCGAGCGGCGGATTCATTGTGATTACAACCATTAAGCGCTAACTGGGAGTCGTAGCGCAATTTACTTGCATCAAGAACAGGCAATTTACTGTCGTAGTTGACTTTTGTATTTATGACGAAAAACATAATGGAAATTCTATGAAAACGCTTCTTTTGAATATAAAGGTACTAAGAATAAGGTTTCAATTTATAATTGTAAGGCCAAAATGCTAAAATTAAACCTTCAATAATCAAAAGACAGAACTCCGAAGTTTCTTTATAACTATAAGAATAAATTAATTTCAGACTGTATAACATTATGCATACAGTTTTCTAATTACATGTAAATGTTTGAAAATTAATTTAAAAAATTTGATCATTAAATATATTTTAACTCCTTATTCATAATTTTATTAAATATAATCTTTAAAGCTACGTATTTTATTTTGTTGGATCAATCTCCCTTTACTTTATCCCCTCATATTATATACTTTAAAATTATATTTAACACTCTGACCCTTATATCGTGTTAAGTATTAACAATATCCAAAATATTGATGTTATTTTTTTTTGGGATAATGATTAAAGATTACACAGCCACACACAAAAAAAAAAACGTCATGAACCAGAGGGGAGACCCTATTATTCCTAGGTTTTTGGGATCGCTGAAACCGAATATGACAATAAAAACTAATTTTAAATGCCAGTTTTCCCGCTAGCACCCCCTTACTACCTCTTAAGGGGTGAAAATTGAAATTTTTGTAAAAAATCAAGATAGATGTGTCTTTCTACGTTTTTTGGGATGCTGAAACCGAAAATGATAACTAAAAATAAATTCATGACCACTATCACCCCCTACCATCCCTTACAGGGGGTGAAAATTTCATTTTTTTCTATAAAATCAAGACAGATGTGTATTTCTACGTTTCTTGGGATGCTGAAACCGAAAATGATAACTAAAAATAAATTTATGACCACCATCACCCCCTAATACCCCTTACAGGGGGTGAAAATTTCAATTTTTCTATAAAATCAAGATATATGTATATTTCTACGTTTTTTGGGATGCTGGAACCGAAAATGATAACTAAAAATAAATTCATGACCTCTATCACCCCCTTACTACCCCTTAAAGGGGGTGAAAATTTCAAATTTTCTATAAAATCAAGATAGATGTGTATTTCTACGTTTTTTAGGATGCTGGAACCGAAAATATGTGAATTTCTATGTTTTTCAAGATGCTGAGAGAAAAAATGATTATAAAGTATATGGTAACCTTATTGTATGCATATATTTGTTATTATGATACTAAGACTGAATCATGATTTTTGTCCTATTCTTAACAAGTTGTTTCATTTTTTGTTTTTTTTTTGCTTTCTATTTAATTCTGTTTATACTGTTATCCATCCGGCAGTCTTGTAAAACGCTTAAAAGATGCTGAACCTAATTCTATGCCTCCGAAATAGAAAGGTTACTATTTTTCGGCCAATTTAGGAGACTATAGTGAGGAGCAAGGTGAAAGGTTCCATCAGACAGGATCTTAAGACAATGGAACAGCGCTATCAGGGTAAATGGGATGTCAATATGTTAGCAGACTACTGTTGGAATTTAAAAAGAGATTTGCAAGAACAGAAAAGAACCAATAAAAGGCAACCACTTAGAAGAACTTTTGACAACAAGAGAGTTCGTTATCGTAGAAACAGGTAGACGCTGAATAGTGAGAGGCAAGGGGACTCACTTTAATTCAGCACCCCGGATAGTGAGAGGCAAGGGGACTCACTTTAATCCAGCACTCCAAAAGGGAACAGAAATCTACTACGTCCACGCCGTTGTTCCTGGGTTACGCTAAGAATATAATTAAATCATGAATATATATCAGATACTTCTGATCGATAAAGCATTTGAATTTCTAATATAAGAGCTAAGAGTAACTTCAAACTAGTTTGATAAACATGTCATTTACTGTAAATCGTCAAAATTTCTTCATACATCTTGATTTTATACAAAATTAAAACTACCCCCACCCCCTCCCCCCCGTTAGGGGTAGTTAGGGGGTGGTATTGAGTAAAAGAGGTATCAAATTCACTTTTGGTTGTCATTTTCGGTTTCATTATACCAAAAAACGTAGAAATACACATCTGTCTTGATTTTATAGAAAAAAATGAAATTTTCACCCCCTGTAAGGGATGGTAGGGGGTGATAGTGGTCATGAATTTATTTTTAGTTGTCATTTTCGGTTTCAGCATCCCAAAAAACGTAGAAAGACACATCTATCTTGATTTTTTACAAAAATTTCAATTTTCACCCCTTAAGAGGTAGTAAGGGGGTGCTAGCGGGAAAACTGGCATTTAAAATTAGTTTTTATTGTCATATTCGGTTTCAGCGATCCCAAAAACCTAGGTATAATGGGGTCTCCCCTCTGGTTCATGACGTTTTTTTTTTTGTGTGCCTGTGTTATTATATATCAATGTAATAAAATATAATATCAATATAATAGAATAAGTAATATTTAAAACATTCGATCAAGTAAAATTTTACTTTAAATAGAGAGACATACGAGTACATAATGTTCAACCTTACAATCAACGTACTAGTAGATAGTATAACTACTCCAATATTACTAATGTATTGAAACATTTCCTTGACAGCTCTGCCTTATCAAATATCAGGTTAGATAAGTTTTAAGTTACTTCACTCATGCGTCATGCTTCTTAACTCATTGACAACCTAATCTCAAGTATTCTAAGTGGCGTTATAGGTAATTGGACATAAATAATGTTAATTGTGATGAGAAAACTTCAGTCGGCTGTCATAGCCTGTCTAAAGAAAATACTTTTAATTTAAAATTACAATAATGATAAAAACCACAGCCGTTTAATACGATTATTTATATATTTTTCGATAATATAATTAAGAGTTATGTGTGTTATATTCTTTTCTAAAAATTAAATTAAATTCCTCACGAAATAATTTCTTTAAACTGCACACGAATTGTAAGTTACATAAAAAAATAATATATTTTAAGATGTGATATCACCCAGAATTTTAAGATATCAATCAAAATTTCTTCATATTAATTCTATTCTATTAGTCATCTTTTCGGGATGATTAATCCTTTGATATTGTTTTTTATATTTTAATGGATTAACGAATTGTACCTATTGGATTTAGCGGTAATTTAAATTTCGCTTAAACTATGTAATTAGAATAATTTTAAATTAAGATTGAAGTCCTTAGATGTTTGAAATTGTAAATTTAAAATAAATATATAATGAAACATTACGGTCAGAACTTTATCCTGGTCTGTTCTACATTCGCCGTCCCGTACGTTCATGAACTTCTTATTCTATATTTAGTTAAAATCCTAAGATACGTATTAAGATTAGTATTGTCTATACGTATCTTAAGATTTTAAATATTTTTTTAGTAATTAATATATATTATTAAATAATATCAATGAAATACCAACCACAACAACCAATATGAATAATAATCAGTGGTGAGTTAATTACACGCAATAGGTAAGGAATTTAATAACTAACATTAATTAAGAAGTGACTATAAAGGATAAACGTGAACGCGCGCGCAGAAACTCAATAAATATGTTAGATAAAAATAACTAATAAGTGTTTCTTCAAGTTAGGTTGGTCCGGAGGGAACTAAATGGTATTTACTGAGACGGAATATTCTGTTATTATAATTCTCAATCAGTTAAATTGCTAGCACAAGTTAATTAGCTGATTAATATTAAGTTATAGCTTCAATATTCAACATGACTACCATTTATAAACCAAAGCTTTAAATAAATTCTATAACATTTTTATATAACTTACTTTTCACTTTATTTTCGGCAAATGTATAAGTATATATTATTATAGTATACTAACTTTTCTTATTTGTTTATATACATAATAAATATACTTATATAAAATTTCACTATATAAGTAATCATAACTAATAAAGAATATCACAGCGTTCGTTCTTTTCACGGCTAGACTAAACTGCGCAATTACTTAGTTAAGTATTATCTACATATAACTTTTATATCATTTTACTTTCTAAGAACTCATCACGATATTAAGATTTGAAATATGAATAGATTAAATAATTTATGTCTACAACAAAATAAAACGTAACATAAAATGTAAAATAACAGGCCGTCTATCAATATCGATCATCAACTTGACATAATTCCTAAGTTTTATCAACTTATCATCATCAACTTGACATAATTCCTAAGACATATGTGGTTTTTTATTTATTATTTGATGTTTTCATGTTTGGTTCTATTTTATTTCTTTCTCTATACATGATCATTTACTCTATGAGTGTTGTGCACTTAGGCCTATGAACATTTTTATTTTATTTTTGTAACTTTTTTTTATATTTAAAATATGTACAACACTCTTAATTGCTTTCGCAGGCCACCGGGTGCTCTTAAACATTCTATCCACTTAGGACTGACCTTTAAATATAACTATTCTATGATCTTCCAATATTGAATAAGCATAGTATTAAGTTGCAAATAAGAATAAAAAATCTATCAGAACTCTAAGCACAAGTCACACAACTTTAAAAACTTTTAAATTAAGGAGCTCTTTATTAATCCTCAATAATCTACAATAAACAATTTGCAGATATAAGTAGTTCTCGAACACGTGTCAAATAATAAATAAAATTATACATTTATTTATTGTAATGTATATTGTTATTAAGATTGTTTAGATAAAATAAATATATGTGCGCTAAATTTTTTTTTTGTTTTATTTATATTTTTAAAATAATAAATCAATTTGTATGCGGTTTTCAGTCGGTTTTACTTGAATATCATGGCCCAAATGCATAAATAGTAGAATCATTTAAGGAAATTTGTTTACTGATCAAATACAGAATTTAGGAATATTTGGTTAAATTTACCACGACGACTAATCTAATAACAAGATGAAACCTCGTCTAACAAGAATGGACACCAAAAGATATATAATAAAATAAAATATATTAAAATTAGATAAACAAACCCACGTCGTCAATTACGTAACATGATATTAAAAACTATTTACATGATGAGTGTGAGAATATAAAAGATTATGTGTCATCAATTTAAAAGCAAAACACCGTGACACGTGCTTAACAAGAATACATTTAATAAGTACCAAGCTTTTGGCAAGTATTGCAGAATATGATGTAGATTACTATTGACATTTATTATATGAATTTACAACTTAACTTTACCTTTTGAAGGTCGATACAAGCTTATTCTGTATATAAATAATTTGAACATTTAATTAGCTTTCTTTTAGAAATAACAACGTAGGAATTGGTTTGAAAACATTCTCTGCTGCTATTTTAAAATTAATGTTATCTAGCTTGGAAATACTTTTATTTTAAAAGGGAACATTACCAAAAGCAATAACATTGTGAAATACAGCAACCGCCATTAATTCGATTCCAATTCTGAAAGTTTTAGGAAAACAGGGAAATTTAATTAGGAGGTCAGATCGCAATAGGGCTAATGTTAAACAATTAACGTGAAGGATCAACTTCTATTTACATTAATTTTTCTACGCACCATTATTACAACTGGTACTATTAAGACCTTAATCTTAATCAAAATTTTTTATTCTCGTAATATTGCTAATTCTACTACTAAAACAGAACAAATTTCTCATTTTTTTAAATAAAAAGAACTGTTTTAATTTCCACCAACTTGAAATTAAACGTTACCATTTGACGGTAAGCCACTCACTACGTGATCTGCTTTTGAAAGCTAACGAGTTAACTGTTAACTTTTTAATGTTTGTCTCATAATATATTTGACGGTTATTTTCAGGCGTTGGTTCAACTGTACCACTATAATAAATGTTACGCTACACTCCAAAAACCGTCATATTATGATAACTAGTGGCAGAATACTAATTTAGTTTTTTATGATTGACATGAGTATATAAGATGTTGTCTTATATTTTTTTTGGAGTTTGTGAACGTTAAGTCGATAAATGAAAATATTTATTTACACTAACAATGACAAATAGAAAATAAAACTGTAAATATTGTCGGTAACACCTTAACTGGTCATACTCGTACATATTTTCTTGTTATGAATGAGCACAGCGTGTTAACTCACAACTTTTAACGAAAAAAATAAACTTATTACATTCAATGTATATATTACAATTTTATGCTATTTTCATTTCAAAACATTTTTAGATTTCGCTTATAAATAAAACTATATAGAAATAAAAAAAATTGAAAACCTATTATTAATTTATTGGTCAGTAAGCAATTACTAATAAGTAATAAATGGGATCATTTGGAATTTCATCATTTTTAATTGTATTTGGATCTTTTCTCTAGTTAAATGTGATTAAATATTAATACATAATAGCAACAAAACTAGTGTAATATAAAAAAAATATTGCTTTATTTTTTCATGGTTTAATGATTTTATGAACTAATTACGTAAAAATTGCTTCTGAAACATAGCGACCCTTGAAGAAGCCGTTATATGAGATTTCAAACTAATTATTTCGTGTTGTTTGAAGATTCGAAACGGATTAATGCAGTTATCGCAAATACGTCAAAGTAATATAGAGATATTTATTACTGAAGAAAAGCAGTCGGTGGAGTTTTTTAACAATCAAACGACCCTTGATCTATCCGATATTTGACGATTCGCATAACATGTTTATCTCTCATAACATATTCTTATATGTGCCAAATTTGGAAAAAATATAAGATATTCTCTTATCCATTCACATACAAATAAACCTGTAAAGAAGTTGTAAATTTTATTTCATTTATAAAATGACATGAACATGAACTGTAGTCGTTATGTGAAAATATAAAAACTTCTTCTATATTTTTATGTATTTTCATTTAAGAATAATTCAAGGATGGTACGGGGTATTTTTATGATTTTATTGTTTTCAACCGCAATGCGTCCTAATTATATGTTTTTTTTTTAAAGTTCATCTTATCACAATTACTAATAGTAATATAAAATTCAGTATGGAGTTAAAATATTTCGCAGTGGAACGTTTTGCTATATTATTATTGATTTAAACTTTATATTAATATATCTTTTAATTGTATAATTTACTGAATGAAACAAATAAATATTATAAAAGGTTTATATTTTAACAAATTTACCTCAAGGTAACAAATGAAATAAATACTCTGTCTAAAATGACGGTTTTGCATTTTTAGAAGACAGAAAAGGATACGTATTTGAAATTGAATAGATTTTTTTTGTGATTTACGTTTTGTTCTAATTAGCGCTTTGTTTGTTACACTTTATATCGACCATCTTTTTCTAATCATCCTTTTAATTATCTGAGCTTATTTAGCTAATATAAATAAACATGATAAAATAATTAAAGTACTTGAAGAAAACGATCACTTTCACACTATAGAAAGTATAAAGCTACTGAGGAGATAGGATATGACATAATGAAAGAGCATCATCCCGTTTGTCGTCACGACGTCCTTGTCCATATATTCTCAAGGACCAATGGAAGTATCGACAATAAAACAGTCAATTTATAATATCACATAAAACATAAACACAATAACAATTGATTTAAACCAAACGTTGTTAGAGTGCCGCTAGATACAAACCAATTACTAAGTGCGTTCAAACTGAACGAAGCTAATCTCAACAGTTTGGCTTTTAATAATAATTTTTTCAGTACGTAATATATTGTAATTTAAACTTATTTATGTTTCAAGTCAAAATTTCAAAGTTTTCAGGTTACTCCTCAGCTATCAAACATAGTGGTAAATATTTCAACTATTAAATAATTACTTATTGTTTGAATTACTTAATCAATTGGTTATTTTTTTTTTAATTAATTAGTTTATTAACACAAAAAAATGGAAATATATTATATTATTAATTAATACTATAAATAAACAACTTTAATAATATCCGGGTTCATTAACTAAGCGAAGAATATATATTTTTCTCGCTGTACTGAACGGAATCAAAACCTTGAAGTGCTTTTACATAAACTTAAATTTGCATTTAAGAGCTAAAATAGTTCTCGCTTTACTCACTTCTAAGTTTTTTTTATATTTTATATTTTATATTTAAATATAAAAATCTAGACTTTAGTCAAATCTTGAGATTCAATATTTTAATTACGATTTAATATATTTATAGAAATGTTAGTTATATGTTTTGTCGCAACGATAATACTAAGGACTCGTATATTATTTTATTATAAAAACACTGCAAATTCTTTAGCAAAAATAAATAACGTAGAATTATTTAAAAGAGAAAAGTATTTCATATATATATTAAAAATGTCTATAAATATTTTTAGGCATGTTGAGTTTATTTATTGTTTTAAATAAATATATAATTAGACAAAAGAAATGTCTCCATCCGTCCGATTAAGATAATTACATAAAAAATACTAGATTAAAGGAGGCGGGTAACAACACGCTCAATTGGCAGAGCGACATTTCTCAGAGTTCACAGATACGGATCCAGGGTTAATGAGTTTTCATCCATTATTTAATTTTAAGAATAAGTAATAATTACTTCAACAAACATTTAATTTATTTCATAACCAATTTCATAATTATTTTATTAGTATAAAGATATTAGAGTAATATAATTATTTATTTTTTCCATCTGTTAAAAAGCTTTCATTATTTTGTTGTACATTTTAATTAACATTTGATTAGTAGATTATTTCTTCCTTTGAGTAAAATTTTACTAACTCATGTATTTTTACCGCGGCTTACCTCAAACAAAAAACCGTAATATTAAATTCTCGTGATTAAAAAAAAAGTGAAGTTCTTTAAACTATTAATTGGTTACAAATGTCTATCAAATTTCATTTAAAATTATAACTTACATTAAAAAAATACAAAATATCTTTTGTAAAAGGCGGCAGAGTCAGAAGTATATTTATAAATATATTTTCTACATTTATTTAAATATATTTCATTCGAGACGAAAAAAAACTGTTACATTTAACAGAAATAATATTTTTTTTATAAAATGATGCTGCATACACCGATTTTTGTCTGTCGCTGCAACTGTCAACTGTCAACGAAATTAACTTCACCATATTTTTTTATTCAACTATTTTTAATGAAAGTTTTAAGCTAATTTCAAACCATTAGAAGGTAGAGCCATTTATAAACTTATATTAAGTACCTCTACTACTTATTCCCGAAGCTCTCTTCGAACACGTAATATATTTTTGTATTCAGTCTTTACTTAGTAAAAATAAACTTTATCCTTTCATGAAAATGTTACACATTTTAAGTTTTAAGTTTTGAGAATTTATAATGTTGTTTAGTTTTGTAATTTATATTTGTGGTTTTTGCGTTTCATAAAAGATTCACAGTAATACAAAATTTACAAAGACAGACACAGTCTCGTTTATATTTATATTAATTCCTAGGATACACGAATAAATATATATAAGCTTCATCATTTTATTTGCTTTCATTTTACGATGAACAAATAACTTTCCTTACGTAGGAACAATAAGGAAAAACCTCTAAAAACTTAGGCAAAAAATTACTTTCGTTATCTTCAGACATTCTTTTAAAGACAAATTTGTTTATAAATATTATAAAAATACTCAAGACATTCAAAACAAAATCAAGATGGATATGAACTTCATTTTTCCTCTTATATTTAGTTTAGCTTAGAACTAGTCATATCACGCAGCTGCGTCTGATTGTTAGAATTGTTATTTCTCTAAGGTTAATATTACTTGATATGCACGGAATGTATTTATATTATACCAAGACCTTTTCAGGTTATTCAATTTCTTTTCCTTAGTTGTTAACTTTACCGTTTTCCAATATTTCTATTTAATTAAATTTGACTAGTCCGTATGCGAATTGACTTAATCGTAATGGTATTTTGGTAGTAGAACCTAGCTGGTTGGCTCGATCACAATAGTATAACAGAAAATTCATTAAATAACATTGTTTTTTAAAGTTATGGATTGTAGTGCTAGTGGATATTATGGTAGCAATTACTGTCAAATACAATCTCCGATTTCTAAAAAAATTTAATCAATCGTAAAAAAATAGACACATTAATTAACTGCATTTTAAATAATTGACATGTTGTCTAATCGGTGCATTCAAAGCAAGAAAACTGCATGTTTTTGGTTTTTTTATAGTTTGACGTCGATTATTGGTGCTCGGTTATAATATTTTTCGATAATTTGTATACTAAATATGATGGGACCCATGGGATCTCAATAAAAGAGTTTAAAGATAACGTACGAACGTTATTCTCCAAGTACTACTCAATATATCACAATGCTCACGTGGTTGGTAAAATAAGATAAGGGAGATATATTATAAAAACTTAATTCAGACTTTTCAATCTTCTTAGTTTAAAATGATTTAAAACATTGATCTTATTACTGTGTTTTAGCTAAATAAATCTAATGTAATGTTATCGTAATATGAGAGGTAACATCGCGACTATGTAGTAGAATAAACGAAATAACAGACAGTAGAGGACAATTCAATATCTGTATTTTCGATAGAGTTGTACTTAGTTTCAGGGTTAATAACAGTTACATTTCAAAAACAAAATAGAAGACGAAAATACTTTTTTATTTCTTATAATGATTAAATGTATAGGAATACTTGTTTCAAAATCTGTTATTTTAAAAGTACAAAAAATATTTTAAGATTGTTATACCTTAAATATAAAGTTGAAAATGGCTCAAGATTTTCTTTAAAGATAATTATAGATAAAAAATTATATTATATAATAATAATTACAAATTGCAGAATCATGGATGCGGCGGGTGTGCACTGGTAGCCAGATTAGCAGATCTTCTATATGTCCTACCAAGAGATAGACACGCTATGTGACCGTTAAAGGAAAATTATTATTTAATATAATTTAATAAACAGTCTAAACTTTCAGACATTTTAGAAGGCAATTCATTTTCTATTTTTTTATATGAAGGCAAAAGTAACCATTATTGTTCATTTATTTAAAAAAAAATAACATGTACCAAAATATATTACAAAAAAATACAGTGCTTTCATTCGAATTACTTATATTAAAAGATGTCATACTTTTACAAATTATAACTCAAGATGTGTCCCACAATTTAATCGAAATCAAGTGCTGCCAACATAATGCTACTACGTGGTATCTGAGGGTTTCGAGATAAGATAAAACTCGACAGCCTCCGTCCTCAGTAATGTCCCTTACAAAAGTCCGTATTTCAATTCTTCATTTGTCAAATGATGATGCCCGTTTATAAAAATTAAAGGATAAGTAAGTTTTGACTTCCCCTTCATAAAAATTCTTATCAATGTTAAAGAAAATATTAATATAAGTTAAAAAATATTAGTTAGTTAGAGTTATAATCAAATAAATGTTATTTTATTATTATTTTATATTTCAGCTTTTTTGGTTCAGTAAAAGTTTCCACCTGAAACCTCCCATCTCGAAACTCCTTTAATACACTTTTAAGTTCGTATTGAATATATGATCTCAATACGTAAACTATTCAGAAATGCAAAGTCAGGAAGCTATTATGAATTCCAAGCTGCAACTCTGAAGGGATATTGGAAAAATTTATAGCGGTTTTGAAACTTTGTTGTTCAATGTTTTTCGTTCCTGAATATAATGTTATTTAATTTTTTTTGTAATTAAATAATACAAATATTAATCTGGTTTCAAATTGTCTATATACTTATTAACTATGTGAAACTTATTCTGAATCCTAAAACTAAAGTCATGGCCACAGTGAGAAATAATCCAGGTTGTTTAAAAAAAACGTTGTTATATATAAATAAATAAAAAAACAATTTATTACTGTTGGTTTATTCTTATTTCTTTTTGATCATAAATGTGAAGATATGAACAAAACTATTCTCTTGAAAAGTTGCCAATACTTTTAATGACAAGGAAACAAATCACTAAAGAAGCTTCGACTAAAGGCTTTATATGAACTCTTCCACCTGTCCCCTCCGAGTAGCCCTCCGAAACGCTCTTGTGTTTCTGTTAAATCTTTTAATGTCCCTCCTTACAATTCAACATTTTTCTCCAAATCTTTCTCCATTCATGCAGCGCGGTTATGGAATACCCTTTCCAGCCATGTTATAAGTAGCCCAAGTGTTATATCGTTTAAACTTACATTAAAGGTTCACTATCTCTCCCAGTTATAAATATATATATCATATATGCATTTGTAATATTATATATTTATATATTCAATATTCATATATTATATTTTTGTATATATTTTAGATTTATTATTTTGATAAGTATTTATGTATTGGTATAATTTAGTTTATTATATAAGTAGTATTTAGTTAATTATTTACTCTTAAGAATATGTATTATATATAGTGTGTACCTATTTCTGCCCTTTTAATTCAACTCTGTTACTCTCATGGGTAGCTGGTAGAGATCTCTGTTTAGAGATAAGCTCATCCAATGTTTTTCATGTTTCTGAATATTTTGTTATTACTAAATCTGGTACACGAATAAATAAATAAATAAATAAATAAATGAGATACACATTTCTGAATTATGAACCTGGGGAAGAATGATTTAGACTGCTTTTTATTCTTTGCAAGGTAATGAATTACTTTTTATGTTTGTGCTCTTTTGGTTCTAACTCAAAAATAAAAAGACCTACTTTAGGTAAGTAAAAATCTTTGTAAATCAAACATTATAAGTATAATTGACATTCTTTAGTTACTAGTGCCATTGTGTTCTGGTCTCTCTGGTATATTATTTATTTTGCAACACAGTTACAAGCAAAAATAAATAATATATATAAAATATATTATATTTATAAATACGAACAACCTACTACAACGTCATTTTATTATTGCTGATACAATTATATTATTCAAATCAACTTCAAAAGTAAGCCTTCAAACATTTTATATTCATCGATCACTCTATATAAAAAATGGAGAATGTTTTTGTTCAGTTATGTTATGCATGTTTTTTCAGTTCATTGTTGTTAGAATGTTATCGTTGTTTTAAGAACTCATTAAGAACTCTTTGTTTTATTGTTATTTTACTGTTTTTTATTTTCTAATTAATATATTATTAATAATTAATATATATTTATTATGTTGTACAAATACACAAAATTATATGCGACAAATACATTCAATCATTATTGTTTAAGTTAACAATATCAATGTGAAATGTATATCATAGTTTATGTCAAACTCTCAAATGTTTAAACTTTGAATGAATAACGAATTCATATTTTATAATTGGTTAATATAATAACATATTTACTACACAATAATGTGAAATATTGTCAATAGATTCTTTGACGTCTATAAATAACAATACATTTTTTTCTATTTCTACACAAGAAATACTTAACATTTGAGACACGGTCTCAATGTATCTCATGTTGTAACAGCGGCGTTCGATATTTCATTCTCAAATCAAATTCGACGTCAGATATATTATACGATGTATTAGGAGGTGGTTCGAAAATGATTTATTGCTTTTATGTTAAGAAAAATTCATACTATATTTTTGCAAATTTATATATTTATTCTTTTAATATATATTTTTCATTATCCTATAAAGAGCAATATTTCCTCTGCATAAAATTTAAACTTCATTAACACTTTAATAACAGCTATAATAACACAATTTGTTTTATACTGAGAAGTTGAACTAAACAATAAGTTTGTATAATCTAATATTTGAAAAATATGAAAGTACACAAAGCAATATAAATCATATTAAAATATTAAAAATGTTAGTTTAATTAACTTATGAAATTAAATATCAATTTCAACTTATACATATTTTATTACTGTCCAGTTACGTTACGAATATTTCACTTTCAATTATCAATTTATTTCTGTCCTTGGTAATGTTTTGTTAATTCAAAACTAATTTCAAAACCATATATATATTTTAGTTATTACAATATTTTATGTTAGTACTATTGTAGAATCTTATCAAATAATTAAATTAGGATATCAGCAGTTTAACAAGAATTTAATGCCAAACTTCTTACATACAAATTTGTAAATGTCCTTTAATATATGAACATATTCAATTTGAGTTATTTGTATTATTTAACATACAATGTTATTTATATATAATATATATATTGATACCGTCCCTTACTGACGTTGCCGCGTGGAGAACTACTCATTGTGATAAATTTTCATTCTTTATTTACAAAAACACTATGTACTATATAATTATGCTAATTATACTCATTTACTCTCTTATCACCGTACTTGTCTTGCACGCTTTCGTAACCTCTTCGTGCGGTTCCAACCCATCCATTAATATCCCTACATACTCCAACTTTTCATTTTCCCTGACACTACTTAGAACATCCCTGACACTCTCCCAAAACTCCTCGAGTTCGCTCATTGGAGTTAAAGATACTGGCGCATAAACGGCTAACAAGAATACTCTTGTTATTTCCAGCTTAAAGCGAACCCAAAGAAGCCTCGGTTTCATAGCCATGTATTCTACCATTGCATTAACCATTCGAGAGGACAACAACAGGCTTTCACCTTGGTAACCTCGCTACAATTAAGCAATAGCAAAAAATTTAATAATAATATCATGAATAATCAAGTTCGATATCTGATCTTAGAGATCTGTGTATCTAAAACTTTTCCACTGTTGTTGTTGTTGACTCATTTGCAGGAATGATATTATAATGTAAATCATCTATGATTATTAACTGTCTTTTAAAAAGAACAGCTGTTGAGTTTGGCCGGCTCTTCTAAGTACATTAATATTCCGAGCAAGTGGTAGCTTACTCACGGACTAACTACACTGACCTTTTGTTTATTGTAATATTTGATAATTCGAAATTGCATATAAATGCCTACTTGAATAAAGATATTTTGAATTTGAATTTGAATTCCTCTAATCCTCCTATAAAAATCCTCTATAGTAAGAGTAAATAATACTCATAAAAAATATGAATAATGTAAGAGTACTGAACAATTCATAGGTAATCAAGAAAAAAAAAATGGTTTTATATTAATTAAAGACGACATAGCAACAAAGGATAAGTTTTCATACCCCTCCATTACCGACACCATTGAGAAAAGCAATCTCATCTATGTTTCTGAATGTTCATGGGCTATAGCATACATACACACCATAAAAATAAAGATATAACAAGATACAATGAGAGCTGATCTGAGAATTCTACCATATCGTTGTTTTTAACAAAATAAAACGTGAAATTTTAAATTGAAAGTAATACAAATTTAATCGTTATAACCATTCCGAACAAGAAGTTCGGAATTGATTTCTCCTCATTTTAAAGAGTAAGAGGTAGAGGCCAAAAATTTGTGTGTGAAATGTAAATATCAATGTAAGGTGTGTGTAAAATACCAACGCATTATTCACTGTGAATTCCTATGGATAGTAAATATTTAAATACAGCTACTAATAAAATAAAAAAAAATGTAAAGGATACACAAGACAATCTCACACATAATAATTTGAACTCACGACCTGCAGATCACCAACCTGTTTGCAAAGTTGCCGTCAAATCAATCCGATGAAATCGTTTCTTAGTTGAACTGTACTTTGATATTTCTCATTAAACCATATAAAGGCAAAAATAAAGTGTACCATCTATCTACTCAACATAATTCTAAGCCTAAGTATTGTTTTTATTACATACCTATCGCTTTCGACAATAAATAATCTCGATATTGCTAAGGTTTTAAATACATACAGGGTGTCCAGGAAACAATAGATATCCTCTGAAAAGCTAATAGTAGAACTAAAGTCAAGCACGAAAAAAAATTTTAAAAATTAGAACCCTTACGCTTCTAGAAAAATGGGACTTTAAAAAACATCTTTTTTTTTTTGTCTGATTTCATTTTTTTACTCGTAACGAGGTCAAATCATTTAATATCATAAAATAATTATTATTAACCGTGTCAGTGAATAACTATCAAATAACATATCTAACTATTGTATTTTTTCAAAAAATAATGTTAAACTATTGTTTTGTGTAAAATTTCTGAAGAAATATTTTTGATGTGGAAATTTGAATAGCTCTGGTGTAAAAAAAAATGTGAAAGCAACAATGACCAACTACTTTAAAATATTTTAAAAAAACTACAGTGAGCTATCTTATTTGTTAGTTATTCACTGATACGGTTAATAATAAATATTTAAGTACAAAAATAATTATGATTTTAACTGATTTGACCTCGTTACGAGTAAAAATATGAAAACGGACAAAAAAAATTATGTTTTTTTTTAAAACGCCATTTTTCTAGCAGTGCAGGGGGTATAATTTTTTTATTTTTTTTTCGAGCTTGCCTTTAGTTTTACTATTAGCCTTTTACAGGTTATCCATTGTCTCCTGGACACCCTGTATAAATAACGAATACAGAGTACACCTAGGCTTGGAACAATAATTTATGGATCTAACGAAAAAATGTCCCGTATGGAAATCGAACATACAACTTTTGGTTTAAGTCAGAATCACCACAACCCATCAAGTCCATCAAGTTAAAAAAAGAAATAATGCTTTTAATACTTACTTCCTAAATTACAATGTAGTGAAGTGTAAAGATTCTTTTGGTATCAATCACAAATTTGATGGTGAATTATGTTTATTAATAAGTCTGTTATTAATAAGTTGTTATTGTTATTAATAAGTCTGCAGACGGTTTCTGCTAGATTTTGGTCCTAATTTCGCCAGCGCCTACTTGGTTCATTTAATCATAGTCTCACCACATTCTCCTAAAGTGGGGCCAGCTATTTTAGTAGTTTGGAAAAGTAGCATAGTGCAGTGGAAACTATTTGATATAGTCATATAATTTTATATTGTATCGACGACAGTACTGTAATTAACAATTCTTTTTATAAAGAAATATTTTTCTATTTATGAAGTCAACAGTACATTTCTGTAAAAGAAACATAGAATTAACTTCGTATTCGCTTCGTCTGTCATTATGAGGGTCAGTTGTTAAATATTCTATAGTAAAGACTACTGCGAATTCAGAGATTTCATCTTCAAATTTTATAGAATCTTAATTAATATTCAGTTCAAAATTAAATTTTGATTTCTGTGAATTCTGTGAATAATTATTCCAATTACATTGTAAAAATGTATATTTATTTTTCTTATAACCACGTTTTCCACGATGTATATATAAACAAATGTCACTTGAGTTACTACAACTCTTATCCTTAATTATAATATTAATTATAATAAGTAAGATGGTTGGACTTCGTGAAAGACGATATCGAGAAGGTAAAAACATACTGTGCCGACCCCAAACGTGGGATAAGGGCAGGAAGATGATGATTATCTGTACATTGTATACCTTGAGCACGTTGCCAGCTGGATACAGATCCTCCCACACCTCCTGGCCGGATACCTGCGGCAGCAGCGACCGCTCCCGGACCAGCTGAATCCCAGCACGGCATGTACGTGACCTGCACCCGCCAGACATGTGATACTCATTTTGTCTGCCTGAAAGAATGTTGTTGTAAGGATTGAAAAAACATTTTTTACTAAAAATTTTTATTAATAAACACTCACATTGTTGACAGTAAGTGTAGAGGGCACTAGTCGTATATCAGGAGGCCGTAAGATGTTCCGTCTCAACGTACTACACCTCCTCCGCCCAGCGTCATCAGCGGAACAGGACCATTTCCCACTATCCGGATTTTTGGCTTCTGATATACGAGTACCTAACACCGATATTCATCTCCGTATCACATCTAGAGCTCGTGCCCAGATGTCTCTATAATTTGAAATATTAAATAAGACAAGATTTGGATAAAAAGATTAATCCAACCTAAATTCTAAAGCTCACCCTCCCGTTCCAGTAAAGTTCACTGTAACACCATGTTTGTATCAAGTGAATGTATTATCAGACGATCCATACACCATTAAGCTCAATATAAACTCTGACCCCTCCCAAACTTCCTGTCGCTGGTTAAAGTGCAGGGCCTGTAATAAAATCGCAAATTTGAAGTAAAAATTGCCAGGAAAGGTCAGAAAATAGAGTCATATTTTACTGCGTTATCAAATTTTTACTACTCAATCCACGTTATGTACGACAAGATTTTTATGAGTTTCTTATTACGACCGGGTGAGTTCATTGCCAAAGTTTTAATACAGAATTACTGGGGATTTTATTCAGAATTTATTTCATGTATATTATTATATATACTAAATGATGTGACTCTTCATCTCTTCAGATTTATTAGCTTAAAATCATTTACAATTAATCTGTCACACTACAAAACTATCTACAATTTTATAATATTTGTTGTATTATATTTTTTAATAGCAAATAACTTTACTTTTTTAAAATGTATAAAAATATAGGTAAGATATATATATATATCTTAACAAGTATTTATTGTTAGTTTTCGTAAAACCTGCGGATGTTTTTCTTAAAGGAGTCTAAAGAAGATGACTCACGAATGAACCTCGGAAGGCTATTCCATAATTTCACTGCTTGGGCAGTGAAAGACCTTGAGTAGCAATGTGAGTTGCTAATAGGAACAGCAAGTGTTAAATTAGCGCCGGATCTCAAGCGATCTTTACTTAGGGTGGACAAATATTTAAAACGCTTTTTAAAATATATTGGTGACGCGGGGTTAAAAACAATATTGTACAGGAGTGAGAATATATGCTTCAATTGGGAGCCAATTAAGTTTCTTGCGAAATTCATTTATGTGGTCAAACTTCCGCAAACCGAAAACAAATCTTACCCATATTATATTATATTAAAGTTATTAGAAAAACTTTCCGATCAGCCTGTTCGTAACAACTTATTTATTTATTATTTTCAAATAAGGTACGTGTAAGGTATAATAAGAAGAATTGTGATGATGTACAAAATTTTAGCAATTTCCAAAGAATATTATATGAGTATTAAAATATTTCTACATCAAATAGTTAAAAAGTTTAAAACGAACTATATAAATGTTAGAATTTTGTACTAAATAAAATAATTCTTCGTTACTTCCTTAATACCTCGTTATTTCCGGAACTTCTGTTTAAAGGGATATTAAAATGCCCGACACTAGCATGAAATAAGTGAACAGCAATATGTGGTTTACATTTTGGCTCATGTTCTGATCATAAATAGCTCCGATATTTTAAATAATTTTGATAGCATTTTCCTTTTATTATTGTTTATAATAGAATTTACACATTGAAATGTTGTTAAATGATAGAAGGACAATAACATATTGAACCTTGTTAAGTAAAACTGTTTCAATCTTTGTTCGAAATTCCCATCTGTACGAAGTAGACATACAAAGAGACCACGACACACGCAGTCCTAAAAAAATAGGCTTAAGGTTTTTTTGTCACTTTTTGAAATAGTAAATAAGTTACTTTATATTACGTTTAGTAAGTATTTTTAAGAAATTGTAGTTATTTATAATTGTGCAATTGTTAAAAGTCGAACATTTTAAGTTATATATTATTTTTAATACTCTACAAAGTCCTATAATATTATTTTTTTTAAAAGACTTTATTTATGTATAATTTTTATTATTTTTATGTTTTAGTCCATTATTAAATGAGTATCGGTAAATGTATAAAGCCATAAGCCTTAGAAATAGAAGCCTTTTTTCGTCTAGCGTTCCCTTGTTGGCTTTGTTAATTTTATGGAAGAGAACTGCAGTGAAAAGCGAGCTCGGTCTTCCTCAGTATGATTAAGTAGGTACTTAAATCCAAATAACGACTGTAAATATTTAAGCATCTGTGTTTTATTGTAAATAAGACCCTGAGCATACACACACACACACGAAGTAATGTCAGATATATGTAAAGATGACGTTTGATTTGAACTGGTATAAGGTTTTCAATTTAATTGTTTTGACACTTCCATTACATATTTTTACTTCTTTTTCTTCTCCATCTTGTACAATTATTTTTATTATAATAAAGGAAACATTAACTAATGCGATTATTAAAAGAATTAGTTGAAATTTCTTTTAATAAAAATTACTAACAACTATTATTACATAATAAAATATTATTAGTTCTGTAAGTTAAAATATTGTAGTAATATATACCTAGACTATTTTCATTCTTATTTTACAAAGCAATCATTATAAATAAATAAGATTTTCCTTGATTTAATAAAAAATGGTGGAACCTTAAGATATAACAGATAGAGAAACGGAGGTATATCTATGTTAACTATATCGAATTGTACTCATTTCTTCCTAAATACTATATGTTCCATATGTTCTTGATATTCAATAACACGTTTGGAATTTACGTTGTTTCCAGGGATGTTTAAGTGATTCCTATCACATGATAATCCAGAAAACCAGTAAGTTGAAGCCTCTTTAAGAAGTTTACCAAAACTTCTTCAAAGTAAATTCGAAAGAGCGGAAATTTAACTTGGTTTCGAGATTCCCACTTTGCCAGCTTCTAAAGCAACTTTATTTTGTGTGGTAAAGAATAGTTTTTAATATACAACAATAACAAACAAATCAAATTTAACTAAATAAACAATGAAAAGTATAATCGATACGGGCAGGATTTGAATTTGCGACCTCTTCCAGTTCATCTTCATGGCTTTGTAGACGGAGCTATCGTATCGATATACAACTTGACGAATTTAGTACTCTTTATATTTAACTTAATATAACATCGGGTATTATATTAAGTAAAACTATAAATTCTTAAAACATTTGTGATAAAATCATGAAATAAAACATTTTAAGAGATAGAAGGAAGGTGTATTCTCAGCAAATCTCTTATCAGAGTTGGGAAAAGTCGATTATCATGCTCCTTGTATAGTTCACGGAGAATGTATCAACTTTAGACATTCTACAAATGATACAATGGAATTAATAAGAAGTAAAGAACTCTACACCCTTGAGATAATAAATACCTGCTTTTGCCTGACGACTAGTTGAAGTCGAACTTGTTGTGATTAAACGTTCTAACATTTGCTTAATTGCTGTATGCAAAAGATCAAAGCATTTGTTTGTGTTTTCAGAACAAAAATACTTATTTTACAATATTTTATTTTCTGTATAAATGAGCTAACTTATTTCTGATTTTAAAAACTAGTTAAGGCTGATGCAACAAAATTGTAATGAAAGAGTTAAGATTCAAAAACTGAAAGGATAGTCGGAGGTAAAATAAAATCATTTTCTATGTTATATATATAGGTATTATCAAAACATAACTCGATTCTACACACGGTATAACTGATTCACAAAACAAATGAACTCGCAGTCAACCGAATTAAAGTGAATAGTAATCAACTTGAAGTCAACTCATCGATTGCGACCATGAATACTTCCAATAATCGAATAGAGAGGTATCTGTGTAACTTCCAAATAAATTTTAGTTTTGTTTGAATAATATTCTGTGCTATTGTAGACTCATCTTGATAAACTTTAACTGAGTTTAAAATTCTCACTTATAACTGAAAATTACGAAATGAATTTATATTACTAAAAACAGTTAACAAATATGCAAATAATATTTCAAATATCAAAGTTTACTACTTTGTTTGTATCACATCAAAATATTTTAAAAATAAGAGAGAGAGAAACAGTAAGAGGAGATGATATAAAGTATTATGTATAATCCGATTCTTTAAACCATTATCAAAATATAGTCTTAAATTGAACTAGGTTATTCTACAATATCTTACTAGAATGTCAAACAGTCTATAAAAACAAAGGTAGTATGAATGTTGATAAGACGAAGGTTCTGATATTTGAAAGAAATGAAGAAAGAACAGAATGTAAGATCAACGTGAATAATAGAACAAGTGAATGAAGTGGTATATTTGGGAAGTATGTTTAACAGAGACGGAAGATATGAAATGGATGTGGAAAGGCGTATTGCTGCCGGTAACAGAGTCAACGGTGCTTTGGCTGCATTGATGAGACGCCGAAACATCAGCTTAGCTGCACGTTTGGCTGTACACAATGCGGTTTTGCTACCCACGCTGTTATAAGGCAGCCAAACGTGGGTAACATAGGAGAAGGATGTAAGAAAGATGAATGCTGTGGAGAAGCGATCTCTTCGCAGAATATGCGGAGTCAGTCTAGCTGACCGAATCCGCAATGCACAGAATGGCAGGTACTAGCGAAAATGTCGCAGTGAGAATGAAGAAGAACGTGCTCAGGTGGTTTGGACACGTCGAACGAATGAGTGATGAAAGAATGGTAAAAAAGATTTATACAGGAAAAGTGAGCGGTAAGAGAGAAAGCGGGAGGCCTCGACTGACCTTCGAAAACACAGTATCTGTGATACTGGAGGAAGGTCACGTAAAAAGCATGAGGACCCCTCGGAGGGCATGTATGAAGAGGTTGATGTCTGTGGCGGAGGCGAAAGAGGTATGCAGGGACCGTAGTAAATAAAATATAATCTAACACAACACGTATATTGCAAAAGGTAAAAGTGTAAATGAAATAAAGTTATTTTGTGGTATTGTTATGCACTCAGCACTACAAAAAATCACACTTTAAAAAAATAAGTACAGGCACTTACTGAAATATTATATTATAAAGTCAGCGATAGATCACACATATTATGTGAGAATGACGAATTATGGAAGCTTATGAAAATACATTGATATACGAGTATCTCATTAACTAAATAGAAAATATTAAAAAAACTTTAATAAACCATCTTATATCCATCGTAAGGTCATCTTTGTACTTTAAATAAATCTCGAATAATTCCAACGTTGACACTAAAAGAAGAAAACGAAGTCTGCGCTACGAGTCATATCGTCAAACATTTCTGCTTGGAAAATGTCAATCAAAGATAACGCGGACTTGATATAGTAACATAGAAAAACATAAGTGTTCCGTTCACTACTGATGCTGTCATGGCCAGCAGGGGTAACAGTAGAGACTTTAAAAAAACAAACAAGTGTTCTATATTCAGGGCCGGATTAACCCATAAGCAAACTAAGCAGCTGCTTAGGGTCCCCAATAAATTGGGGCCTCAAGCTCGGGCTAAGCTCAGGCGTATAATTTGTTCTTAGTTTTAAAACAAATTTTAAGCCATAACAACATTTTAATTTTCATAAATGGAGTCTTTTGTCAGTTGAAAGAAGTGGGAAAAATGACTTTAGGAATGGGGGCCCCCGAGATTAGGTGTATTCTTTTTTCTTTGTTCGAAAAAGCAATTTAAAATCAACACAACATCATTATTTTAATAAAATGGGCCCTTACTTGCCAATCGAGAAACGTCGAGATAATGACATTTTACTACCTGATTTGTTTTACCTATATTTTTCCGGAAACCTTTTATATGTAGGACCAGAATAACTATTGTATTGTCTTTTGTTTGACCATACTTTTTCCTGATTTTGTATTTTCTTAATCACTTTATTGTATTTAAAAATAGAATACAATAGAGAATCACAAAATGCCAAAAGTAAGATTTGAACATTTGTTTCACCAAATAATTGGCTTAATGTTAAGAACTAAAAACCAAAAATATGTCGACATGAAGTTTCTATCGAACAGTAGAAAAATTAAGTATAAATGGTTGTACCTTGTTGACTGTAAGTTAGTTTTGGTTGATACGCGAAGACGTTACATCTCCGGAGTTGTTTTTAACATTTTCAAATTCAAAATTGTTGAACACAAGATATTGTTTAAATGTGATAAATACGCGTTTCATCAAATATGAAGAGAACTTATCTGAGTGGATCACGAAAACGGAAAATAGCTGAAGAGAAAAAACAAAAAGATGAGGCAGTCGTCAGAAAGACCGCGAAGTTAACGTCATTCTTTCAACCCTTTACATCGCCGTCGAATGAACGTGATGGTGCGACGAACGTGACAGACGAAGAAGGCGAGCAACAAATTGAAGAAACACTATTGACAATAATAATGATGCAACAATTCCAAATCTCGCACACCGAGATAACAGGGACAATGATCCTGGAACGTGGGCTGAACTCACCGCGGATGATGTTAGCTACTGGATTGATGAGGGACACAAAAATGTCAACACCATACTAGTTCATTCGAAAACTCGCGGAGAGTTTTCCAAGATGGAAAATAAACAAGATTTTGCTCTCGGAATATTTTCAATGGTACAAAAGTCAACGTTGAAAAGTACACTCGAGATTGGCTGCTGTATTTTCCATCGAAGGGCGAAGTGTTTTGTTTTGTTTGTAAACTTTTTTTTTCGCATGTTTCATCGTGTCTTGTATCTTGATTCAGTGATTGGCGCAATACTTGTGTCATCGATCAACATGAAAATTCTCAGTCTCATAGAGAAGCAATGCTTGCATATTCGGCGGAAGGGTTTAGGATTAAAGTCTCAGTTCGATGACCAAATGGAGGAAGAATTCAAGTACTGGAAGCATGTCTTGCACCGAGCAGTATCCATCATAAAAACATTAGCAGAACGGGGATTGGCTTTTCGAGGTTCAGATGCCTCTCACTTTTAGATTTATGAATAAAAAAAATTGGGGCCCCATATCATAAACTGCTTAGAGCCCTACAGACTGCTAATCCGGCCCTGTCTATATTCACGATTCTCTAAGATGTTTCAGCCAAGCAGAACAAAAACGGAAGACAGGTTCGATGCAAGATATTCATAGACAACGCGAAAAAGTAAAAAATATTTTATTAAATACATAACAAAGGAAATGTAGGTTGTAGGTTTATAGATAATCTATGATATCACTAAGTAGTGTTGCCATATAAAGAGATAACATAAATAAGGAGAAGAGATATGGAAAATATAAGTGTTTTTTCTTGAGAACATTTTTTATAAGCTCTTCTTTGTATTAACTTTTACAATTTAACTTATTGCCGTAACAGTTTTATATATAATACATCAAGTAACACTTTGTCTGCTGGATGATTGATGTAAGATATTATCAATTATAAGTTCATAAAAACTTAGGATATATTAACAGATTTAAATTATAAAATATCAGAACTAAATGAACATTTAAATATTTAATTTAAATATTCAGCTGATTTTTTTAACAATAAACTATCTGTCTAATTCCAAACTAATCTTTCTGATTGGTTCTATCTTATCATATCACTAAAGTGTTTTCGAACTATTTTTGCTAATGATTTTTTTTTATAATACGTATAGAATATTTGTATTTTCCATGATAAAGATCTGAACCTATATAAATTTACAGTAATTATCATAAAACACGGATAATGTCGGCTACTTTCGTAATAAGCAGGCATAATAATGAAAATACGGAGACACGCTGCGTACCCTCGGGGATTCATGTCTTATAATTGACTTTGGTTAATGTGAGCTTTGATTACTGCATACCAGATTTCACTTGGGTTAAATATGTCAAACCCTTCCGGCGTCTTGATTATATAGTTTGTTTGTTTGTTAAGAGAGGCACTAATATTTGAGTTTTTGTAGTTTTGTATATTTTAAATAAAAGTGTCGTTTCTATCAATATACGTATTAATGTTTTAGTTGAATTAAAATTATATCTTAAAGACCATGCTGTTCTTAAAATAAATTATGAAGAAAAATAGAAAAAAATATTTCTGGCTAGTGCCACTTTTCGTAAGGATATGATGGTGAACAGTGTGAAAATGGATTGGAACCTTAAAAGTACTTTAAGCTTAAATGATGTTACACCACCACCATCAACGTCACTAGATGGCAACTGTACGAAGCGCCAGTGACATTTTGAGATAGGAGACATTGTATGAAATTACCTATCTTATCGTCCCATCACATTATTCGGAGCTACCTTATATCAGTCAACTATTCAAAAACATAGGTAAATTCAAGAAAAAATATTTTCCACAGTAGTAGTTTAAGTTAATGTATAGTATACATTAGTAAGAATATAGCTTTAATATCTCAAACTTCTTTGCTATAAGTCGCTTTTTAAACTTTTCCTTTACATTTTAACTTATTTAAATTCTAATTCTAATATCTTTATTCAAGTAGGCATTTACACACACTGTTGAATCATCAATTATGTATTACAATACAAAAAAAGGTCAGTGTAGTCAGTCCGTAAGTAAGCTACCACCGCCTCGGAATGTTGCTCTGTTGAGAAGAGCCGGCCAGAAACGCAACAGTTGCTCTTTTCAAAAGCAATATAACAATCTTAGGTGATGTACATTATAATATAAATTCTGCAAATGGTTCAACAACTTAGTTCCACATATTTCGATCCACTAAAAACTCTTAAACGCTATAATAATATAACGCTATAATAAGATTTATTTAATATTAAAATTTTGATTTTAGATTTAAAACCAAGAAGAGGAAGGTCTAAGATATCTTGTGGAACTTTATTATATATGAGTATACTTAAAAACCCATGAAGGATTTATTAACTTTTTGAAGACGAAATTTTTGCGTTACGAGTTTGTTTTTATTTCTCGTATTTATCGCGTGTCTGTCACTGTTTTTAAATAACTAGATTACGAGTGGTATAAAGAAAACAGATGGTTTCTAGAATATTTTCGTTTTGCTCGAAGACATTTCTCAATGACTTTCTCTTACAAAATGCCAATGATAAGAATAGACAACATTAAAAAATGTTTTATTATCTTTTATACTAAGTCATAAAAAACAATTTTAAGATCTAGTTAAAACCGTTAAAAAATAAAAAAGTTTGTAATAATCAGTGAAGTGAGAAAATATTTACTTGTTTCAAATTTTCTATAAACTGATTTAGCTTTGTAAAGGTTACTTAAACTTCCTAGACGTTGCAGGTTTGAGACCTGGGAGTATCGATGAATTAGTCATTCTATGATTATTTAAAATTAAAAACAATATGCATATTTTGTATATGTATATTGTATAAAAAAGTATTTTTTTATCTGTATAATATTATTATATAATAATATGTTAATATATTTAGACATATACGAGACTCATTATTAAAATAATATAGAAGATAGAAGAGAATAATTAAAAGAGAAGTAACACAATTAAACTAAGACATCGTAAAACTCAGCAAAAGTCGACTAAGATGACAACTTAATCTTTGAATCCAGACTAATCTTGAACTAGTCCGTAACTCACTGAGAAGTCGTTGTATTCAGATCTTTATAATTCAAATTACAATTCTGTGCTATAAAACCTTTTAAAATAACAAATATTAAAAAAGTTTTATCCTTAAAATATAGTATTTTTCTACAATACTCTAAAGTTCCTGTTCTAACTTTATAGTTGGAACTTCATATTATTCCTTATTATATTATCATTATTACTTCATATTATTATGAACAAAGAATAATTTAAGTTGTGTTGTTGGTAATGTACGAGTAACACAAACAGATATTCACACAAAGGTACGCCTTGTATTATTTACTTATTCATTCGAAGCATATTGCCAACCTTTACTTACACATATACATTTATACTTTTTTATGTTGTTTAGTCGCGTTTTATTTTCCACATGCAAATGACGAGAACGTAAAAGGAAGAGTGAAGATTATTGTTGTAAAGAATCCTTTTTACGTTTTATAAAGGAGTCATTACAAATTCTGTGAGGTGGTCCGTATTATTATTTATTTTATTGTAAACATGAAAGATATAGCATGTTAAACTAATACCGGCTACAATGAAAGGTGAGTGAATGTAACCTGATATTATAAATGGACGATAGAGAGAGATAAAGATTGCAACATTTTTAACCCTTAATAAAATTTGACAGTTGAATGCTCGACTTGATTCTGATAAATGTCCTGGAAACCCACAAGGAAACCCAGATTTCATGGTAATGAAAGAAGATATTATGTGAACTTAAATTGATGACAGATTTCGACACTAGATACCAGCTAAAATAAGTCAATTTATAAAAACAAAGGAAAAAAATTATCTTAAAAACTGCGAGATGTTTTATTCAAATTACTTGTATTATAAATGTTATAATTATGTCATATGATTTAATCCGACAAAACTCATATGTGGCCACGTCCTACTTTAAAGTTACGATAATTTTATATATATATATATATATATATATATATATATATATATATATATATATATTATATTATTATAGAGAATATATATATTATTTATTGAGAAAGATTATGTGTATAACACCACATTACGACTTTTATATATAGAAAATCATTTGAGAGAGGACAAAAGTCATAACAATTATTTAGCCGATTCTCCCATGATATCCAACCACTTACTTAATCCCTGAAGAAAATCGGAGTGGAGTCAGACAGTCGGATGACAACAATTATTATGTCACCAAATATGGTAGGGTTGTCAAACCACCAGATTATTTTCAGAGTGTATAAGTTATGTAAGATGTCTTATATTGTACAGGTGGCATATCAATGTATAATAAACTTAAAGTAATGTCAAATCACAATGTGTCAACATCGAATTCAGTCTCATGTCAATGTGAATAAAATATAAGCAGCGTCAAGTCAATTAATGTCTAATGTCTATGTAAACTAGTCTAAATTAAATTGTCAATAGCATGTAAAATTGTTGTTAAACTTAAGAAAGGGGATGTTACATCACTATGTATAATGCCCATCTTTAAGGAAGATGAAACTGAGTCATCGACACGCACAGACGTGTTACATTGTAATATTAATATCCTTACTATATAATAATGAGCTAATTGACTCTGTATGCACGCGCATCACTTATCACCCACAAATCACACAATAATGTGTAATATATCAAAAAAAAGCTATTGAATCAGGCTACAAAATAGGGTAGGTGCCAACCTCATACCTGACCTTTGACCCTTCCTGGCCCGAAGGGCCGGGAAGTTCCCTTGTAGTCTAATAAATAACTATTCAAATAACCTGCGTTTCCTTGCTGGCACTCCAATAACCAGCTGGGACAGACCATTTACCAGAGCAAAGTCAAACACAGATCTCCCCGCGTAGTCGGTTGCACGTGACCCTAACCATTCGGTATTGTGAGCGTTAAACTCCCCGAGGACTATGACTTTGGCGGAGGGAGTCTGTGTAAGCAGGTCGTCAATCTTCGCTTGAACGTGGTCCAATAGTTGATCTGTTTCTGCATTACCACTATGGAACCTGTAGAGGCACGCGTAGACTCTGACGTAATCGTCCAAGTCCACGTGCAGCCACAGCACGGACAAGTCAGACAACTTGAAATCGATGTTATAACCAAGTTTGTTTAATAAGAAATTTGTAACAATGTGGGCAGATTATTAGTATTTATATTTAACTTTTAGTAAAATAAACATGATAAAATAACTTAATCCATATGAAGACTAAGAGGTGGTAAGCTGTTTATTCCTGAGAAACAACATAAAATACAAGGCTTTATCCATTTTTACCAAAATAATCTGAGAATAGCTATTACGTTAAGGAAAAACAATTAATGTAATTCAATTAACAGATTACTAATCCGATTGCTCAGATAATAACCTCATTGGTCAGAAGAGTAAAGATAGTTAAATAGACTACAAATATAAAAATAATTTTAATATTAAAATAATATTTATAAAATCAATAGATTCATCGTAATCAGTATCATCATGTATTCGGCAACCGTTAATCCGCTATAGGGTCCCATTCACGATATCGTGCTCGATAATCCATCGACATTTGATTGGGACTGGGAAAGGATTAAAGAAGTATGTGGTCTGGATGATGCCTACGGCCCCTTTTAACCTCCCTCCACATATTTGAAGGCCCTGGTGTTCTCTTATGCCCCTTTCTTCTTTATTTTTCTTGAGTATATACGATGTCAGCTGTGATGTTTGTTAATGTGATGCTAATTATTAAGTATTAAGTATTATTATGTAGACGTTAAATATATTAATATTTTTTCGTGATAAAAATAACATTTGTATTAAAAATCCATTATGAAGTACAAAAAAGTAGTATGCAGATCTGGCATTCTAATTTACTAACGACGGTCTGATCCTTTGGGAAAAAGAGCTCAAAAATGCACCTGTACTTCGACGTCGCTAAATGAAGTAAGGAAATGATGACTTTCCGTAGTTTATGGGTTGATGTGGTAGTAATATATATCTACGAGTATGACTTACTTTGTTTTCTTTAAGCTATGATTGTTTTAGGTGGCTTTAGTTTAATGAAATTTAACCTAAATAACTTCACAAGAGAGTTTAAAAAGATGAAAAATAAAATGAAAACAAAGAAACGACAAGTAAATTAATATTATAAATTCCTCTTACCCATTAAGAAATAGGTAACAAAATCCGTAACGAATCCTCAAATGACGGTTGAAGAGAATTTTTGAATGCAAGCTAAAAACTCATTTAAATGACCTGCTAACGAAAATAAACTAAATCATATTCGCTACACCAATAAGGGTAGTAGGAGAGGTACACATACATACACATGTAAAAAGAATAAGCTTTTGATGTCTCTTTCTTTTCTTCGAGTTTTGAAAATACAAACTAGATTTATATTTTTATCAATTGTTAAATTTCCAACCATGTTTACAATAAAAATATTTTCATATTGTTACAAAAATTTTCATCCCATAAAAAAGCCAGAAGATAGAAAAATAGAAATTGCATAAAATAAATGAAATAAAGTTATATTCACGTCTATAAACGTTTGACTACACCTTTTATCTATGTAAGTTTCTTATAACAGAAATGGGATTTTTTTCATATAAGAAACGCTTAAATCAATCAATCAATAAAAAAAAAATATTTATTTTTAGTATGGTATGGGGTTTAGGGTTATTAAAAAGTAAAAAGAAACTATGTTTTAAAGTTTTTTCTTTTTCAAAATTCTTTATTAATTACGTTCAATGTTATTTAAAATTAAATTACCAAATATATAAATAAAATAAATTTAAAATAATAGTCACTTTTTGCTTGTGTCTGAAATAGCAACTTTTGCAAAACCTTCTCGCCACCCCGCTATCCAAGCTATAAGTTCCTACTTACATATATTCCTATATATGATATATATTTTCATAGTAATACTTATTATCAAAAGAGGTATATGTATGAAATATATTGCCAAATATACTCAAATAAATATATTAATATTTCTGACGCCTTATAATATATCATCCTGTTCTCATGTCGTATTGTTAAATGTGTCACTCTGTCGATATCTCTACTCTTGTTATTTATTTCGTAGATTTATTTCATCTTTCCGGCTATTTTTCCAACTATTTATTCGCTGTCTTTCAATACATGTCGATGTGTATCCATTTTTATGTAATAAATATTAAGGAATAATTCGTAAACATTGTTTCTAAAATATATAATTTAAGGTTTAAATTGACAAAAAGTTTATGACAATTTTTTTTTTAAGTTTTTAAGATAATTGTGATCATTGTTCTTTAAAGAAACCAACACATTACAAACGTGTCTCAAATATATTATATATAGCTATAATCAACTTGCTATTATCGCTGCACGTATAGGTTATGTCTTTGGTTTTAATTCAAAATTAAGGTGTTTTATAAATATTTTTTCAAAGTTTAAATTCAGAATCTTTTCTTTATTTAAATTCTGTTTGGTTCTGAAGGGATAATGATTTTGACTCTTAGTAGTGCTGTAAATATGTGAATTAATTATGTGTTAAAGAAGAATGCTTATAATTTCTTGAACGATCTTCTCCATGTATTATAAATGCTAGGAAGATATGTCTATTGAAATAATAAACTTTGACATCGGATTTACATTATGTGTTTGTAAATTCTCAAACAAAGAATAATAAATACTTAATACACATTATAATATATGATTTTTTATTGTCTCGTCTTTTTCAAAGTTTATTTTTTGATTAAAGAGTTTGCGTGCTTTTTTACTAATCCGACAATACTGTTTTTTATTGTTTTCAGAACTTTTACTTGGATTATATTTTAGTTGGGTACCCTTTTGGTTAAGTCTAAGAAGCTGAAAATATATTTTTACCAAAGACTAGTTCCGAACGCCTGTGAAACTATAACTATGTAGTTTCAAATTCTCTCGTTTATGGTTCTACAAGAACGAACTAACTAAAGTTACAGACTTTAGCTAGAATATTATATTGTATATTAACTGTACATAAGTGTTAACATTTTTATCATAAATAAAATGTTTAAAAATTTTTATTATAAAAATAATTTATATCGTTATCGTGTCGATAGGTTTAGATAAAACATTTTATCAGTAAAGTAATACCTTACATTTCCGGGTTTTATATATTTTAAAGTAAAAAACTGTTATACATTTCATTAATCGAATAATTCAACAAAGGCTCTCGTTCAACTATCAATTATAATGTCCTTATGTTGCTAAGGTCATGAATTATCGAATAACTATCTCATATGTCATGGGAGATTAAACAAGTCCTGCTTTCGACGGTTGTAATACAATGCGATGCAATGATTTGAAATTAATGTATTTTATGATAATATTAACTTTATTTCTGTGACTTACGCTGTTAATATTAATTTAATTTTTAAAGTTTTTTTGGTCTTTACGCTTGTTATATATATATAGATCATTTATGGAAAATTTCTGAACTGTTTAAGTAATAAATTATTTCGAGACATCCCATTATAGCTGATTAGACCAGACATAAATTACACAAACTTAATACTAAAACCCTATTTAAGAGATTAGACAAGAAATGACAGATTCATTGTCTCACGCAGTAGCGTGCAGTAGCACTACGTCAAGTTCCATCTTAAATTAAGATAAAACATAAATTAGTTTCTAAATATTATCTTTTCTTTTATATATTGGATAAAAATAAATGTAAGTATTATTAGCAAATATATATTATTATCTTTTTAAAAAAAAATATAAGAAAAATATTATTAAACGTCAATATCATACGAAATTAGATGCGGTTCGAGACTTATCTTGATACGCCTAGAAACCAAGATATTAGTTTAGTTAAATATTAACAACTTTATTTAGTATTTGGTTGCATACTTGGTAAATTTAATTTCATCTTTCACCCCAAATATGCAACTCAGATCTTTAAAATAGTGCACTATACTCTTACTCTACTTCACCTTCGTAATCTTGGTGGATGCATGATATGCTCTATTCCTACCAGTGCTCAAAAATGTTATAAAAGAGTACTACCTCAAACTTGGTTAACTGGAATTTTTTTATAAAAACTTTTTTTTCTTATCTGCATTTTTTTTCTTTCTGTTACCTAAAATTTTTAGCAATTATGTTATAACAATATTTTAAGATGTATTAGTCTATTTATAATTAAAGTAACTTAAAGTAAAGGTGTGTAACATAAATGTATATAGTAGTAGTATAT